>PVIC010010232.1:0-43856 GCA_004025085.1 Thryonomys swinderianus | reverse complement strand
TTTGTACCAGTATATGCCACAAGTTAATTCTCATTTTTACCCATATCCCTACCCACTCCCCCCTCCTCCCCCCTTTATACATGCTCTTTTATTTTCTTTCTGTATCATATTTATTCCTTCCCCTCATCACATTCCCACACCAAGTTTCCTATAGAAATATTCCACTCTATAAAAGCTGTCCTACTTTCTAGAACTCAATCTTGGAAACAACCCAAATGTCCATCAACTGGAGAGTGGATAAAGATGTGGTTTTTTTACAAAATGGAGTATTACTCTGCCATAAAGAATGACAAGATCGATCCATTTAGGTGCAAATGGAGACATCTGGAGGATATACTAATAAGTGAAATCAATAGATCACAGATAGACAATTTCAGGATCTTCTCTTTGGCATGAACACCTGTAGATGCAAATGAGTTCTGTGCTCATTTTTGAATTGTGTTTTTTAATTTGGGGGATTTGATTTTTTAAAAATTCTAGATAGTAGTTCTTTGTCTAAGGAGCAGCTGTTAAAATTTTTTTCCCCATATTGTATATTGTCTTTTCATTCTGTTGGTGCTTTCTCTTACTGTGCAGAAACTTTTTTTTTAACAAGATGAGGTTCCAGTTGTTGATTCTTTTTGCTAGTTCCCATGCTACTTGGGTTTTATTCATAAATTCTTTTCCTACACCAATGTCTTCAAGAATTCTACCTAAGCTTTCTTCCAGCATGTTTAGTGTTTCTGTTTTAATATTTAGGTTTCTAGCCCACTTCAGTTTTAGTTTAGTGCATGGTGCATGATATGGGTGCAGTTTTAATCTTTGGTGGGTTGAAATTGAGTTATTCCAGCATCATTTATTAAAGAAGCTCTCTTTCTTCCATTGAGCGTGTTTGGCTCCTTTGTCAAAGATGACGTAGGTTAGTGTGTTTGGAGTTGTTTCTACATCTTCTAGTCTGTTTTAGAAGATGCTGATCCTCAGGTCCGTTTCTTTCCCAGTATCATGCTTTTTTTTTTCTCTTTTAAATCACAATGGCTTTGTAATATAGTTTCAAGTTGGGGATTGTGATACCCCTGCCGTGTCTTTGTTTCCTAGAATTGGTTTTGTTATTCTAGGTCTTTTCTGTTCCAAATGAATTTTTGGAGTATTTCTCTAGTTCTGTGAAATGTACTGTTTGGGATTTTAATCACAATTCATTGAATCTATATAGTAGTTTTGGCAGTATGGTCATTGTGACTGTACTGGTTATTACTACTCAAGAACAAGGGATGTCTTTCCATTTGTTTGATAACCTCTTTGATTTCCCTTTTCAGAATGCTATAATTTTCAGAGTAGACATTTTCCCACCTCCTTTGTTAGATTAATTCCTAGATACTTCATTTTTGGGGTGCTATTGTGAAAGGAATTGATCCCCCAGTTTCTCTTTCAATGAGTCTGTTATTTGTGTATTGATTGTTGAATATTGACCTTGTCTCCAACTATGCTACTAAATCTGATGTTTAAGTCTAACAGTCTTTTGGTTAAGTTTTTAGGACCCCCTATATAGAGTACCATGTTGTCAGCAAACAATGACAACTTAACTTTTTCTCTTGTCTAATTGCTATGGCTCATATTTCCAAATCTATATTGAATAGGAGTGGGTATCCTTATCTTGTTCCTGATTTTACTGTGAAAGGTTTCAGTTTTAGACCATTGAGTATGATGCTGGCTTTTGGCTTCTCATAAATAGCTTTTATCAGTTTGAGATAATGACCATCTATTCCAATTTTCTATAGGGTTTTACTTATGAATAGGTGTTGGATTTTGTCACACTTTTTCTGCATCTAGTGAGATGACCATTTAGATTTTATCATTGAGTCTGTTAATGTAGTGTATTGCATTTGTTGATTTATGTATGTGGAACCATCCTTGCATCCCTGGGAAGAATCCAGTTCAGTCATTCATCTCTTTTCTTAACTCCCATGTTTATTGTTGCACTATTCATAATACCCACTGTAAACCTGTGTCTATTAATGAGTGAGTAAAGAAAATGAAGAATATATATATATATATATATATATATATTTCAGAAAAAACCCCAAAGAAACAATGAAATCTTGTCATTTAGAACTGCATGGCTGAAGCAGGAAGACATTATGCTAAGCAAAATAAGCCAGACACAGAAGGACAATATATGCTGTTACTTACACGAGGAATTGAAAACAATTGGGAGTTGTAGATGCAGAATATAACAGTGGTCATCACAGGCTAAGGATTTAGCAGAACTTGGAGATGATGGCCTGAGGGTACCAAGATTTATTTAGACAGGAGAAATAATTTTTTGAGATCTCTTACATAGAATGGTGAACATGATTAACGGTGTATATTTCAGAATTCCAAGAATAGCAAACTTCAAAAGTCTTGACTGTAAAAATTATAACTAAGCTGTTGCATATGTTAATGAAGTGTAGTTAGTTATTCCATATTGTATACACACATCTTATCATCTCTTAGAACCTCATGAATATATTCAATAAAATAATGTTTGAAATAATTACATTTAAATTAATGAAATAATTAGCTTTCATGTACAAATTAGCAGTTTTTACATAAATCCTCATATAAGGAATATAGTAGAAAGTGAACAAAAGGAATTAATCTTTATTCAGTTCCTACTCTGCTCCAGAGAACCACCCCAGCTACTTTATGTTGTATAAAAGTCCTCTATTGGAGCTACCTGTTACTAATTACACTGAAAGATAAGAAAGAGGCCAAGAAATTCTAAATGTTATGTCAGAGAGTGGAGGCAACAGTTCCCAACTGTGTCAAAATATGAACTTCCATGACCTGCCTTGTAGATAGTACAACTCACAAGTAGGCAGATCTCAACTCAGTTGTCCTAGCACAGCAGCCAAATGAGGACAGGATGTCATTCTAACAGCCTTCCACTAATTGTAATTATGAAGAAATTAGTGAGTCCTCTCTTCCCTTAGGTTTCAAGATCAATCATTTACTTATTACAGTAGCTCACTGAAGCTGATGATGGCCGATTTGTTTTTCAGAATTTAAGACCAGTATATACCAGCAAAGCCTGGATTGTCGAAATGGAGGCAACATCTCTTGAGCATGAGTCATTATGTGTAATACCTGGAGAGACAACCCTTACACCACCCTTTTAACTCTGGAACCACATATTCCAGGTATGGGGAGAAAATATGTCTGCACTGGTGGGTTAAAGTATGCACTGTATTTTGTAGGATAGCATCGCAGTCTCTCAGATCGTTGTCTCTTAGTCTTCAGTAAATTATTCCCCATTCTTTCAATCCACTCAGTTCTGGATAATATGGCACATTTTATTTCTCCATATCTCTCATGGTGAAATCTGTGTGTTGGTCAGAGCTGTGTAATGTAGAACCCCCAAACAGGAAAGAAAATGTAAGTTCTCAAGAGTAGCTCTGGCAGAAATATGATCCTGTGATGAGGAAATGACTCACATCAATATATGCTATCCAAGGAAAATAAGCAAGATCTAGAATCTCTTTGGGATATGACCTCCAGGGCCTAATCTGCAGTTGTCTCCCAGGTGGTACCAGCCCTTGATTCTTCCAGCGGATTCAGAGGAAGGCGAGACAGAGGGAGTCCATTTTGTCACTCCAAGATTTTTCTTTCCATTACTACAAGTAACTGTAGGAAGTGACTGAGATGAAGGTCTTCAGCTTACCTACCTCCTGAGTAATGTGCAAAGCCTGACTCTCAGAACATTAATTGGTTAAAAGATACTTCTTGTATTCTGATCCTGGTCTACAGCTTGGGTGCTAAGGGGAACAAAATGAAAAGTTCAATGTCCTTGATAACTAATTGTCACATAGTTAGCTAGCCTCTAGAATGCCCTACTATCCACATTCTCAACATAATATAAAGGGAGCTTGTTCTCTCTGAACCTTCCCACACATTCTGCTTGAATCTGTATAAAATAAACAAGCTAAATAGGCATTGGGTTGTAGTTTTCCTCCCAAGGCTGAGTCCCACAAGGTCCCAGCCTTTCTTTGATGTATGTGCCTGTGTGTTCTTTCCTTATAACCTCATCACTCTTACTGAGGTCTTGGGTTCATCTGTTCTTCAGAGGTGGATTAAAGAGATTTAAGCAAGAGGACACACATGTTTTCCCCCTGTAAATGATGAGGATCAGGGAGTACTTCCATATGCCAGGGATATGGAAGGGATCAGTGTCATTTAGGCAGTTACTTGCTTCTGAGTCCACTCAAATATCCTATGAGCAGATTTCCACTGTGCAAAAGGATGTTTGAACACTTCTCACCCAGTGGCTTCACAAGGAACCCAGAGCCTTTCTGTCTAGGGAGTTATCTGAACAGAATGTTATCTTTTGTCTGGTGATGTTGGGAAATCACCACAGGGTGGGAGTTAGAAGATTAAAGACACTTGATGGGCTGGTGATTAGGGGACCCACCTCAGATCAAGCTCTCTCCTAACTTCTGTGATACCTGTGGTCAGTCTCTATCTTTTCCTGAAAATATATTTCTTCATCTTCTTTTAGGGAGGGATGAGGGCTAACCTACAACAGTGGATATTTTTTTCTCTTTATTTGTTGAGTTTATTGGTATATTTTAGATACCAATGCTCACATTCAGCATTAAAAATCTATACATGTACATGGTACATCTTGATTCTCATTTTTTCTCCATTCCCTTGCCCTCCCTATGACCCCATCTCTCCCTATATACATAATCATTTCCATGATTTTTTATCATCAAAATTTTCTTTCCCTTCTTCACTTTCCCTCCCCAACTTTCCCTTTGAACATTTTCTTCCTATGTTTTTTAGACTGCAAATTTGCTTCCTCAAAAAATATAAAAAGTGAATATATATGTATATGACTGAGAAACTTTTTAAAAATGTGCTTTGATTTTACTTTCTGCATTTTCTCTTTTTTCCAAGGAAGGATCCAGGTTCTTTGTATATCTTAGGTATGTGAACTTTTGGTTTTTGAGCCTTAAGTCAGAAGGCTTGTAAAACAGCCCAAGATAATTATGAGAGTGTGATGTAGCATGATTCGTACCCAGATGGGAAAGGGCTGCCTGTGGGACTCACATGATCACAGAGGAAGATTTTACAGTGTGTCACAAAATAATAGGATGTTGTGTATATTTCAGGCAGAGAAGCACTAACTTAGAGGTAAATTCTGTCAGGCTGTGTCAGGTAGTATTTAAATGACCATAAGGAGTGGTCACTATGAGTGTTTAGCCAGGTGAGCCCAGCACCCAGGAGATATTCATTTGACAAAATGTCACACACTTTGTGTCCTCTGAGCCAAGAACTTCCCAACAAAGAGAAGCCTGGGAAATTTGGGGAGCAATGGGTGTAGCCATAACCATGACGACCTAAAATTATAGGGATTTCTCCATTTTCCCAGACAGTGGCAGCCTCCCTATCCCAGTTGGATTCTTCAGAGAATGGCTGTGTAGTGTTAAGAGGGACTATGGTTCTGAGTAGAGTGATTAGACATGTGCTTCTGACAGCTTGACTTTGCACAATGACATTCATATTTGTTAATTTTACATCAAATTAAAATAAAGCTGCCCTCATTATGTACTAAACTACCTGTGCCCCAAGTCCTCACCTAAAAAGGTCTCCTGGTAAATTATTGGGCAACTTTCTGTCTTAAACTAAATGACTAAAGTCATTTCTAAATCTCACACATTTGTAGTGTCATGTGACAATATTGATATAAAGTATAACCAGAAATAAAGATAAGATATTCTATTTTCATAGATTTTCCACATAGTTCTAAGCCTTATGGATCACTATGGACCAAAGACAGAGTTAATTGGGAAAGTCCACAGCACTGTGGGTTTCACTGGGCTTTGTTTTTGTTTTCTGTGGATCCCTAAGGCCTGGCACTTAGCACTCAGGGAGTATTTGTTTGCTGATTGGTGGGAACTGTTGTACTTTCTTTCCTTCTGCAGAGAGGAGCCCTTTTAACTTACAGCCAGGTATAGCCCCGGAGTCACTAGGGAGTCTTGAGGTCAGAAGTGATCAACAGGGATAGGCTGAAAGGTGCTCAGATTGCTCAGTGACCTATGGCCCCGTGCATATAAGGACACTGAATGGTGAGGCCCCTGGCTAAGTGAGAGGCGGTGCTGAGGTTCAGGAAAAAGATCCGGCCAGCCTTGTCCTCCATGGGCCTTGTGAGGAAAGACAAGTGTCCTACCTAGATGGGTGATTGGAGGAAGGAACATATCACATCGCTGTGGCCCACAGAGTTCAGGCATTGATAGACTGTGACAACTCTGAGGAGACACAAGGAAGAATGGGCAGGCATTTATGGGCAGGCATAAACCAAGATTAGTAATTGTCTCAGAGGAGAAATGGAAGAGAAAGAAATCAGAGGGGGGCATTGTAGGTGGGCTGGAGAATGGGAAAACATAAGAATTAAGTTGTATCATGTAGTGGTACAAATTCTCAATATTGATTGTGATCATGATGTGTATATAAAATGCACCAATAAAATCAATTTAAAAAAGAAACCAATTTCAGGTGAGAATGAAGAGCCACTCAGGATATTCCAATCCTACCCATCCCTAAAGCTGTGGGAGAGAAATGTTCTGCTGAGGAAGACCATTTCCCTGTCCATCATGATGTGGTCACATCCCCATGTAGTGATGTCAGTGATGCTTGGCTGTGCTCCAGGACCCATGAAGTTATCCCCCCTTCTTTTCTGCCATATTAATACACTCAGAAGTAGCATGTCAGTCCACATTAGCAAGAACTGTCCACATTTTCTTTTGATGATGCTTAGTTTCAGCCCTCCTAGAAGAACAGACTGTAAAAAACTTGTGAATAAAAGAAGCTGGTTAACAGTGTTGAATGGGGATTTGAAAAGGTGTTGAGGGGAAAAAAGAGGGAGGAGGCAGATATCAGCAGAACTGTATCACTGGCCTGCCTAGCACAGAGTTTGTCCCTGTGAAAGAAATACAGTGAACAATCAAGAATCCAGCCTTTTCACTGAGCTAGACATTCATTGAGTTGCTGGAATGCACTCTGGTGGAATTCTGGACTCAGTTCCAACAGAGACATTTGGCCTTATAGAGGGCTTAGTTTGCTGACAGTAGTCCGTGGTAATTCATGGTTTCCTTTATCCATTTTAGCAACGTGGAGACTTTTGTGTAGATGTTTGGTCTAGACATCTGGTCATCCAAGGCAACAATGTCTTGTACCTCCTTATTATACATGAGAGGGCCTCCAGACTCTCCCTAAATGAGAGTGAAGAGGTGAGCCAGTCAGTGCACATCCTGGACTTGTTTCCTCTGCTGTCCCAAAGCCCCTTTAGCAGCGTTACTTGTACCATCTGCTTATGGGTGATTATAGGGAAGTACAGGCACTGGCTGCTCATTCTGTCTGTACTCCTCCTCATCTCCCACCTGCCACAAGGAAGGAACATTCCTGAGCTCTTCTGGTTCATTCTACACCCTTGATATTGTCAGGTCTGCTCTAAAAATGCACTTGGAAACTGTGGCATGTAACATTCATTGGTGGTATGGACTCTCCAAATATATATTATCTTCAAAACAAGACCACTTTTATTTATTGTGGATTTCAAGCCTAAATGTAAGCCAAGAAACTCATGCAAACAAAATGACTTGAAAGTCAAATAATGTAAATTTCATAACACTGATTTCCTATGTATCTACTGCTTAGTATAGTATTTGCCCAAAAGAATCGATGTGTTATTTGATAGAAGGATGGTGCTTCCTAGTACCATTGTACATGTAGGTTCTCACACTTAAATGATTTTTTTATAGCTTGGATAATCAATCATGGAGCTCTACCTCACAGACTATGCTGTTAGCAGTGAGCAAAACAGAGAAACTGAGAGGAATCAGGCTAAGTGACCTGTCATTTGCTCCTGAGCTCTGAGTGTAGGAGCAAGACTTGTCTTTATAAGAAGTGAGGTAACCCTATGTTGGTGAAAACTCTGGTGTTACATTCTGTAGAAATGCCCACGTTTCCTTGTCCAGTATAGGTAGAGAAGAAAATAAGCTAATGTCTAAAATGTACCTGATGAATAGTATAGAAGTGATTATCATGGAATCCTGGGGATTCTGGAAAGTGATACTTGCAAGGAAGTTGGATCAGACCAAGATCGAAGATTCTGCCTGTGGTCACTGAAGGCTACAAGATGATGAGGGCCTAGGAGATTTTAGTCTCTTGGTCTATGCTCATTATAATAGTCAGTTAAATTGGGTCCAGTGATCCCATGTCTGTATTGATATCCAAAGGACAGAGCTCAGTATGATGAGGAGATACCTGCACTCCCATTATCATTGCTGCATTATTTACCAAAGCCAGGTGTCAGTTTGTGTCTAGCAATGGCTGAATGAATACAAAAAATGGAAGTTCATATGCATGTAGTTCATATGCATATACATTTATTTATATATTTTTCATAGTAAAACCCAAGAAATAATGAGATGTTGTCATTTGCAACTGCATGGCTGAAGCAGGAGGCCATTATGCTAAGCAAAATAAGCCAGGCAGAAAAGGCCAAATATATGTGTTACTTACATGAGAAATTGAAGACTATTATAGTTGTGGATTCTGAGTAAAACAGTGTATCAGAGGCTAAAGATTTAGGAGAACTTGGGGATGATGTTCTAAGGATACTAAGTTTTATTTAGACAAGAGAAATAAATTTTTGAAATCTGTTGAGCAGTATAGTTAAAATGTGTATTTCAGAGTTGATAAAATATGAAATTTCAAATGTTCTGACTATAAAAATGACAACCAAACTGTTGGATATATTAATTAGCTTTATTTAAATATCGTGCATTCTATAACAACATCTCTTAGAAACTCATAAATATATCGAATAAAATAATTTTTGAAATAATTAAAAGTTTTACTTGATAGAATAATTAGCTTCCATGTAAACACTAGGAGGAAAAAAATGAGCACAGGGTGAAACAATGGGAATATTTACTCATCTTTTAAGGAAATAAAAAAATAATGTAGACTGTGTTCTTTTTTTTTTTTTTTTGAGACAGGGTCTCACTTGTAGTTCAGGCTAGCTCTGAGCTCACTATGGAGCCCAGGCAAGCCTCGAACTCAGCAATCCTCCTGTCTCTGCCTCCCGAGTGCTGGGATTACAGGCGTGAGCCATAGACTGTGTTCTTTTTTTAGATACTGGGGAGCAAAGCCTGGAGTGTTCTACCACTAATCTACCTACCCATCCCACCTTTTTTTTTTCTTTTTGGAGACAGCGTCTCACTTTGTAGTTCAGGCTGGCCCTGAGCTCATTATGGTGCCCAGGCAAGCCGCTGCGAACTCAGCAATCCTCCTGTCTCTGCCTCCCAAGTGCTGGGATGACAGGCGTGAGCCACCACGTCTGGCATTGTAGTATGCGGCGTTGATTGTTGGTGGGCGTGTCTCCACGCCCAGCATTATATGTGGTTACCGGGGATCGAACTCAGGTCCTTGCGCTTGCAAGGCAGGCGCCGGAACCACTGAGCTAACCCTCCGGCCCCCCCCCCCTTTTTTGAGACAGGGTCTCACTATGTTGCTCAGGTAGTCTTGAGCTCCTGCTTTAGTCTCCCAAGCTGCTGGGATGACAGGTGTGGGTCATTACTCTGGTTTAAAAAATTTAATTGTTGGGCAGGAGATTTAGCTCAGTGGTTCCAGCGCCTGCCTAGCAAGTGCAAGGTCCCTGGTTCAATTCCTGGTAACCACATACAATTATACCGGGTATGGTGACTCATGCCCACTGGCAATCAGTACCACATACCACAAATGCGGGCTTGGTGGCTCAAGCCTGTAATCTCAGCACTCAGGAGGTAGAGGCAGGAGGATTGCTGAGTTCCAGGCTTGCCTGAGCTACATAATGAGCTCACTGCCAGCCTGAACTACAAAGTGAGACCCTGTCTCAAAAAAAAAAAAATTGTACTCAGGAGGTTGAGGCAGGAGCATTATTAGATCAAGGCCAGCCTGGACAACATGGCAAGTTTAAGGCCAGTGTGGACTACAGATTGAGACCTTGTGTCAAAACAAACAAAAATTTATCTCACATCATATTCTCAATGGTTCTGGCATATTCAGTTGTGCTATAAGTGGAAACATATATATGGCCAACAAAAACAGTGAAGCATCTGAAAGCCATTATTTTGTGAGAAAATGCTTTTTTTTTTTTTTACAAGTTCATGACTAGTTGCTAGGAGGAACATTTCATGTTGGAGTTATTTTTAAGGAAACTAATTGTGTTTCTATAAAAATCAAACTTTGGGCCAGAGATTTAGCTCAGTGGTTCTGGTGCCTGCCTCGCAAGTGCAAGGTCCTGAGTTCGATCCCAGTGACCACATACAATGCTGGGCATGGTGACTCACGTCCACCAGCAATCAATACCACATAGCACAGTGCTGGGTGTGGTGGCTCATGTCTGTAATCCCAGCACTCGGGAGGCAGAGACAGGAGGATTGCTGAGTTCGAGGCTTGCCTGGGCTACATAGTGAGCTCAGAGCCAGCCTGAACTACAAAGTGAGACCCTGTCTCAAAAAAAAAAAAAAAGAACCTTGGTCTCAGAAGAAGGGACATCAAGAGTAGGACCAAAGCCCTGTTTCTAGTAGTTTCTTGTGTTCACATGTGAGGTCTGAGCCATCTTTCACTTTAGTCTCTTGCTCTTCCACCTTTAAATGTTTTACCATGTCTGGAGCTACAACTTCATTTTCCAGAAAAGAAGAACAAGTAATATTTGGTCAGTAGGAGAAATCATTATCTTTCATCTGTAGCCATTCTACTTCCCTATGTTTTCTTCTTTCTATGAGGAGAATTCTGGTCCTACAGATTTTTTTCATTGTGTGGCATTTATTTTTTTGGTACTGTTTTCTTGCGACCTTCTGTACCCACATGTTTACCATTTTCTTCAAATGTAACTCAGATTCCAAGAATGTTTTCCTAGTTCCCTGCAAAGTCATAGCTGTCAAACTGCTGAATAGGGCTGTCAGCATGGATCCCTAAATCTTGCATGTATTTTCATATTTGGAGAGAAAATCTGAATCAATAATTTCTAACAATTCCACCAGCACAAACTGCTCCTCCTCCTCTTACTCTTCCCTTCAGCTTTGTGCTGCTGCCTGGGTTCCTCTGCTGCCCACTTGGGCCCTCATGCTCTCCGTAGTCTGTCAGTAGTCATGCCTCCTCAGAACCACCATCTTCAGTACTGGGAGCAACTCCTAGTGCTTCAACTGCTGGCCCCTCCCAAACCTACTCTTATACATTTCTTCCTCTGCTCCAGAGAACACATGAACTCACTTACATATTATTTTGTATAAAAAAAGCCCTGCATGAGAGCTACCTGTTATTAACTACATTTGAAGATAAGAAACAGACCAAGAAATTATAAATATGATGTCAAGGAGAGTGGAAGCAACAATTTACATGTATGTCAAAATGCAAAGTTCTATGACCTCCCCTTGTACATAGGAAAAGCCAAAGAGTGTAGATCTCAAATAGTTGTCCTAGCCAGGCTGCCTGCTTAGGTCAGGATTCATTCTGACAGCCTTCCATTAGTTGTGACTATGAAGCCATTCAGTGACTCTTATCTTCTCTTAGACATTGGGAGCAATCATCTGCTGATTGTACTGGCCCACTGAAGCTGATTCCTTTTTTCAGTAATTAAGACCAACAGACCTGCAAAGCCCCAGACTGTGGAGATGGAGGCAAAAATCTCTTGAGTGTAAGTGATTAGGTATAATAACTGAAGGGGTGACCCCTACAGCACTGTTTTAATTCTGGAACTATGGATTCCAGCTACATGGGAGAAAATAATCACATTTGCATTTGTGGATAACAGTATGTACTAGATCATGTAGGACAGCACCATAGTCTCCCAGATCGTTGTCCTTCAGTTTGTGGTGGTTGTTTAATCTTTAGTGAGTTATTCCCTGTCCTCAGTCTACCCGCTTCTGGGTGATATGACACACAGACCTACTTCTCCACATCTGTTGTAGTGAAATCTGTGTTGGTCAAATCAGTATTAAGAGGAAGACCAAAAACAGGAAAGAAATCATATAAGTTATATAAGTCAAGAAAGAGTGGTGCTGACAGAATTATGGTCTTGAGGTTGGAAAACAGAATCATACTCATATATATATATATATATATATATATATATATATAAATACATATAAGATATACATATATATATATATATATTTTTTTTTTTTTGCACTCACCTGCCTCAGAGATGACTCAGATATGGGTACGAGCAAGTTCTCACATTGCAAAGGGTGGCTGTTTGAATGCTTCTCACTCAATGGCTTGAGCAGGAGCCCAGAAGCTTTCTCTGCAGGGAGATGTCTGTACATAATGTCACCTTTTGTCTGGTGATATTGGGAAGTCATCTCAGGCAATGAGACAGATTAAAGCCAGTTGATGGGCTGGAGATTAGAGGACCTACCTCAGTCCAGACTGTGTCCTCACTTCTGCAAGCATTCTCTATCTTTTCCTGAAAATCTATTTCTCCATCTTCTGTTAGGGGAGGAAGAGGGCTAACTCCAAGAGAAGTTTTCCTAAGATACTTTAAGCTACAGATCCACTTCCTCAAAAAGTATACTACTTGAATATGTACGTATATGACTAGGCTACTTTAAAAAATGTGTTTTGATTTTGCTTTCTGCAGTTTCTCTTTGTTCCTAAGAAGGAGCCAAATCCTTAGTAGGTCTTATGTGTGCGAAATTTCACATCCATCCCCAAGGCAGAAGCTGATCTTCTCTTATAAAGAAGCCCAAAGTAATTATGGGAGTGTGATGTAGCATGATTTGTGTCCAAGATGGGAAAGGGCTGCCTTTTGGAGTTACATGATCTCAGAGGGAGATTTTACAGCATGTCACAAAAGAATGATATATTTTATATATTTGGGACAGAGAAGAACTAATTTAAATCTAAGTTCTGCCAGGCAGTGTCTTGTAATACTGACAGGATCCTACCGTGAGGGCTGCTATGGCTACCAAGGTACATTTACAAAGAGCACCTTTATCCAGTTACCCCATTGTTACCTTATAATTCAGCGGTCTAATTGAGTTCTTTTTTTTGGTTAAAAATCTCTGTCTGCCTGAAAATTCTTTTTCACTACAGTTTGATTTTTGAAATGGGCATTAATGTCTGTTATGTTCAAAGCAAATGAAAATGAGGCTGCTCTCTTTACCTTCTTATCTACCTGCTGCCCTCTTCTTCCCTGAAAATGTCCTCCAGTGAATCATTTAGCAACTTCCCTTCTTAACCTAAATGACTAAATTCACTTTTATGTCATAAACACTTGTGGTTTGTCATGTGATAACATTGATACAAACTGTAACCAGAAATTAAGATATTTTCTTTCAGTAGATTTCCTCTATAGATCTAGGCCTATGGTGCAATCTGGAGGATAGTGAGTGAGTTAATTGGAAAAATCTTCAGCACTGTGGATCTCAATGGGTTTTGTCATTTTGTTCCCTGTGGAGCCCTAGGGCCTGGAACTTAATCAGTTCAGGGAATATTTGTGTGCTGAGTAGTGGGAGTATTTCTGCAGAGAGGAGCCCTTTTAACTTATAAGCCTGATATACTGCAGGGGCTCCCAGGGAGGCTTAGGTTTGAAGTCAGAAGTGATTAGAGGGGAGAGGTTGAAAGGGGCTCAGATTGCTGAGTGGCCAGTGGTCCTGTGCATATAGGAGGACACTGAAATGTGAGGGTCCTGTCCAAGTGAAGGCAGGGCCAAAGGGTCTGCACAGAGATCCTGCCAGCCTTGTCCTCTATGGGTCTTGGATGGAGCCATATGTCTTAGGTGGGAAGATTGAGGCAGGAGCCATATCATCACATCTCATCACTATGGCCCAGAGAGGTCAGCAGTTGGTAGACTATGAAAACTCTGAGGAGAGACAAGGAAGAATGGGCAGGCAGGAGGCTATAAGCCACTGGTTAGCCTTGGTCTGGGAGGAGAAAGTGAAAGGAAACTAATTTCAGGTTCCAATGTAGAGTAACTCAGGATATTCCAACCCCACCTATATCCCTAAGGCAGTGGGAGAGAAACATCCTGCTCAGAAAGACCCTGCCCCTTTCCGTTGTTATTGGGCCATGTCCCTGAGCATGACCTCAGGGCTTCCATCTGATCTCTAAGATCCATGAAATTATATCCCTTTTCTTCTGCCATATAACACACACAGAGGTAACATGTTCACTTTGGCTCCCAGATCAACAGCTATCCTTATTTTCTTCTGATGGTGCTTAGTTTTCAGCCCTGCTGTACAACAGGCTGTGAGGAAACTAAAGTGGATAAGAAGGAGCTGGTTAACAGGTTTGAGTCAGGGTTTGGAAAGGTTTTGAGTGGAGAAGGAAAGGAGGAGGCAGATCAGTAGAATTTTGTCACTGGCCTGCCGAGCAGAGTTGTCCCTGTGAAAGAAATATAGTGAAGAAACAATCCAGCCTTCTCACTGAAAGAATGTTTATTTAGTTGCTGGCATGTGCTCTCATGCAATTGTGGACTCAGCTCCAGGAAAGATGTTTGGTCAGAAATATTCTCTACAGTCAGTGCTGATTCATGGTTTCCTGTATCCATTTTATAAAAGTTGAGACTTTTGTGTAGACACTTGGAGGTTCTCCATCAGGTTTTCCATAGGAAACAATGCCTTGGACCACAGCATTACATATGAGAGGCCCTCCGGAGTCGCCCTGTAAATGGAAAGTGAAGAAGTGAGGCAGCACACTTCCTGGGCTTGTCTCCG
Source organism: Thryonomys swinderianus (assembly GCA_004025085.1). Taxonomy (NCBI): domain Eukaryota; kingdom Metazoa; phylum Chordata; class Mammalia; order Rodentia; family Thryonomyidae; genus Thryonomys; species Thryonomys swinderianus. The sequence goes on along the minus strand of PVIC010010232.1, from coordinate 29,133 downwards.
CTCATAGTCACAGTCTATCTCAAAGCACTACTTGAACAGTCTGCTTATGGGTGATCAGAGGAAAGAGTAAGTATTGGGCTCCCTTCACTGTGAAGCTCTCCTCCTGCTTTACCTCACTCTGGTGACAGCCCTTGCCCTCACTCCCAAGTCTTGGTTTCTTTTCTCTGTAGAGTTGCTGGGACCATTGGTTTCAGGCTACTGTTTAATGACAGTGATGCAGATGATCTGCCTTGACACCCAGTGGAAAACTGAGTCCACTGAGCAAGAGAGGTGCCATTTCTCAGGAGTCACCTGGGTAATATTCCTGCACTCAGGGGGAGCAGTTTTCTTGTGCCAGTTTCTAAAGCAGAGTGTTGCAACTCATGTTTCTAAAGTGGCTCTATTCACTAGAGACCCCTTGGTAAGTGGTGGAGACCTAACTTACTTCCTAAGACTGGTTGCTCCCTTTTGCTCTTCTCAGGAATAAACATCACAGCCAGTAGGTAAAGGAGTCCCAGATATTTGGGTCTCCTGATCTCAGATCTGTGCCAAACACTTTGGACCACAGACTAAGAGTGACAGATGCCCCGGTCTTACCGAAAAGGCAGAGTTTTTAATCTTTGGGTCCCCCACACACATCTGAGTGGTGCTGTTGTATACCCCACGATACTGGGTCTGACACTTCTCGTCCTTCTGCACCATCACCTTCACCTCCTGAAGTTTGCTGGGGGATTGGCCGTTTGGAGCCAACCTTCCCCATCCAGCCACCTCGCACAAGGCACCAGGCTTCACTTGGGAATTGACTCTGGGTAGCCTAAGGAGCTGCACAGCTTTAGTCAGTATGGCCTTTCTCTTCAGCTGATGGGAAAGAAGTGAGACAGTCCAGGTCAGCTTTAGGCTTCTTGGCCTGAATTCTGTGATAGACATCAGGACAAAGAAGGAAGGGGCAGGGTCTCATGTGATAGGTGCAACCCTTCCCAAGGAGAGCAAGAGCAGCAGCAAGACCTCTCTTACCTGAAGCAGCATGATGTCGTTGTATGTGATGTTGTTGATTTTCTTACAGTATGGATGAGGGATGGGTTTTATCACAGGGATAAGCTGCTGAGTCTTCTCCAGTTCCCAGATGTCGTGGGCCCCCAGGAGGACTTTCATGGAACTGCACAGAGAAGAGAGAGGGTTTGGGATGTGGAGACACAGAGGACACCTCTTAGCCCCCAGGATCTATGAAGAGCAGGCTGCAGCTGTGTTACTTAGTGGTGAGCTCCCTACGTCTTCCCAGCTGTGCCTCTTGTTCTGCTCTCTCACGCTCTGACCCCAAAGGTCACCTATCCTATTTCTCAGCCTTGCATTTCCTCAGTGGTTCTTCCTTTCTGAAGGTAATGGAGTTTGAACCAAGGGCTTTGGTACTGGAATACACACTCAGAGTTTTAAATTTATTTCTATTTTGGAGACAGGATCTCATTAAATTGCCCAAACTGGACTGAACTTTTTCAATTTTTATTACTATATGTTTGCAGTATAGATCATTACTTTCATTGTAAGAAATTTTGACATGTATATAACAAACTGTAATTTCCTTCTTTCATCTCTCTACATCTCCCTTTTAGTTTAACAGAATCAGATTCATTTGTCTATAAGAATGTATGAATTTAAATACTTATACACATGATATTTGTGGTGGAACTTCTTCTTCTTCTTCTTCTTTTTTTTTTTTTTTTTGCGGTACTGAGGATTGAACTTGGGCCCTTGAGTGTCCAAGGTTGGCACAGTACCACTTGAGCTAAATCCCCAGCCCTGTGGTGAAACTTCTGATCCTCCTTTTCCCCTGCTTTCTGATGAGCTCTCATGTGCTTTGCACCAGCACTCCACAAACTACAGCACCTGTGATGAACATGGGCTGCTGGGCTCTCAGGAAGTGTGTCTGGCTGCTGCTCCTCACCTTCCCTTGCAATGAGCAGCTGTCAGCACAAATTTCTCTTGCACCAGGGCACCGCCACAAATCCAACCCTGTCCTTCTTTCATATACGTGACATATGCCATGTAGGGACGGGAGTGGGGCTTAGCCTCGTGACCACCGATGATTTCCTCTGAAAGAGAAGTTGGAAGGTGAGGTGACCAGGAGCAGCACGTTCAGGGGTGAAGACTGAGGGAAGTGGGGGTAAGGGTGGGGTCTGGAGTGCTGTGCACACAACAGGTAGAGTTCTGGTAGGGTCTACTGGCTGTATTCCCTGCAGGCAGAATAACCTATGTTGATCCTCAAATCTTCTTTCCCTTTCTGAGAAAGAAGGACAGAACTTGGCTTCTACCCCTACTTTAGACACCTGTGTGAGCAGATAAGATCTGCTGCATGATGGTGGAACTTCAGAAGTTATTGCACAACATCCCTTTTTTCTCCTTCTTCCTGTGTCTTTCCAACCCCTTTGAGCTTCTGCTAATTTCTTGATTGTAGGTACTTTCTATCAGTCTACCCTTGAGTTTACGAAGTTGGATTTTTCCAAAATCCTCATGTTCTATCCTTAATGCACTCTATGTTCTCAGTAAATGTTTTAAACTGCATGAATAACTGATGTCCAATCAGCCTGTTATCAGTTCTTGGTGGGGCAATGCTGGTGGGATTCAGGGCCATGGACATTTTGGAGGAAAACGGTATCCAACAAAGGGAGCTAGTGGGAACTTGATGACACAGAAATAAAAAGACCCTTAAAATGAATCTGCAAAGAGCTAGGTTGGAACTAAGGCAATAGAAAAGGGGATTAGTCATTTTGGCACTTCTGAGATCTGTTGCTTCCTGGCTTCTCTCCTGGGCTACGTAAAGTGGTGAGGACACTGAATATGGCTAATAACTGTTAATATGATTTCAGTGACAACCCCTACACATGGCCTGTTAGTCTGAGCTCCTTTTTTCTGGTTTTGAGTGACAGCATTTAATTACATACTGTTTGTAGCTTCAAATTCCCTGCAAATATTAAGAACATTCATATTCTGGATAATGAAGAATGACCTGTGGAATGGCTAACACCTACTGAATCAAGTGGGAACACTTTCTACTGCCACATTTGAGTGCCTAGCCAGCTTAACATTTCTAAGTCCAGATTTGGCATGGGAGTTAGGGATAGGTAAAATCCAGGCTCAGATTGAGGATGAATCTTGACCATAGTTGGCAGAAATGTCAGTAGTAGAGAGGACTCTGTGGGATGATCTCAGGCTTCTGGAGTAGGGATGGTCACTCACCTGTTCCAGCTTCTGGGCTCAGAAGAAACGTCAACAGGAGTACAAGTGGCAGCATGTTCCCAGTAAGACTGCACATGTGAGAGAAGAAACAGCTTCTGCAATAGGATGAAACAAGCACAAGATCCGTGACCTCACTGGGGACTTAGGCCTGTGCACCTCTGGTTTATATGGGTGTCATCATCCTTAGGAGGCTTGTGGACACTCTCTGGATTGGTTTAAGTGAAAATGATATTGTTATCACCAACATCTCTAGCCCAGTCATGAGGCACAACAAGAATAAAGCCCCCAAATGGAAGGTGTTGAGGATGTGTCTGAACCTACTAGTGGGGCAGAGACTTCGGAAACTCCCCAGTGTCTCAGCTGAATAAAAAATCTCTTCTCATACACATGGGGTCTTTTTAAATTCTGATAAGATTGTGAACAATTATTTATCAGGCTAGATACAAGGAAGAAAGACCCGTGGATTCTGCCCTTGAAAAGATGATCATTGTCTGGAGTGGACTGAAAGTCTGTGCTTAGAGCACAAGTTGGTTAATACAGTGTTAAAGTTGGTCTGGTAATACGCGATAAAGACTGGATTTGCTCTAGGAATATGTGAAGTTAAGTATATCCAAGTTCATTTAAGAGTAACACAGTTGTTTATTTTACCATCATTAAAGGCTGGTATTTGGAAATGATCAGAGTAGCATCTTTAAGCATAAACATTCTGGAATTTCTCTTTGCTAGGGAGAAAATTTTGAACTCAGAAATTTATGATCCAAATGTATCATCATTTCATCTGTTGCAATTTACTGACCTATTCAATTATGCTTTGGTTATTGAGCACTTCTTAAACTAAGGTGTGAACATAATGTTCTAAAAACACCACATCTGAATACAAGAGCTTTTGGGGAGACATTCTTCTTGTAAGGCCATTATACCAGCAGTACTTCTCACTCATTGGGTTTGATCACCTTGCTCCAATCACTATATTTGTCATCAGACACTGAACTCACGAATTTGTCTTTATTTCCCAATTTGCCTTGTCTTTAAGGCATACCAGTCACTAGCTTAGGCCTCATCCTAATCCTGTATGAACTCTTCTAACTTGACTGTATCTGCAAAGAATCTATTTGCAAATGGAGTCACCTTCACAGTTCTGACTGGACCTAATTAGGAGGATACTATTCACTGCAATGAACATAGGATTTAAGTTGAGTTTTTTATTTAAGAAAGAATCCTGGAGACAAGACTTTAGTCTTGTCTAATTTATTACAATGTGTTTGAAGAGGTGGAGTAAGAGCAAAAGAATAGTGGGATGGGAAAAGAAAGGGAGCTAAAGAAGGAAGCATCACATCATGGTTCATTACAGTGTGGAACTGAGCTTGGTGCTCCCAGGGACTATTAGAGGATCCATCTGGAATGAGTGTTGGCACTGAAGCTGCAGCTCAGGAGCCTAGATCATTTGCCTGCTTATTCCCATCACAATTAGTTCAACGTTATCTTTGGATATGTGAACTGTTCTTCCTTTCATAGCCATGTGTGCTCTTCCCTGTAGCAAATTCCATGGTTTCAGATAATTACTTGAGTCACAAAAGCCAAGAGATTCTTGCGTGCCTTGAAATCTAAGGTGCACACTAAGGCAGAGGAGGCTGAAGGGAAGGAAGAGTTATAAGGAAAACACCCTGTGGCACAAGCAATGTTTTTGCCTACCCTTGTTCTCCAAGTCACTTATATTTCAGGTTAGGAGAATTTTCTTCAGTTTAATCAGGAGTCTCCTTTCTTTGTTCATTTCTTCCTGGGGGCTGCTGGCCCAGTTACAATTTCTTGAGTGTTTTCCTCTTCTGTGCTTTCTGTTCATCAAAGGATGGGACCCTTGGTTCAATAGCTCTGAAGGAAAGTTAAAAACAAATTGCATTTAATGCTTTTATTATTTTCTTTTTTATGTCACAAGTTCAATTCCTGCAAGGACATATTATGTATTTGCTATGCTATTGGTGGTTCTGTTCCTCATTCTTCTGATGGTTTGTTCAGTTATCTAAATTTTGTGGGTTTTTTTTTCATGGTCAAGATTGCCCATTTTTAAACTGTGAATTTCAAGCAGTTGTGTGTGGTAGACAGATCTCAGAGACTAAGCAAACTCACTCTGCACCTCTGAATGAATAGACTGTGCTATACAGTTCACCTTATTGGCTTGGGTTAGGGATTCTCACAGTAATACACACACACACACACACACACACACACACACACACACACACACACTCTGTTCTTTCTCTTCTGTAAAGAAAACTGAGTTCCTAAGTTTCTAGCTCACCAGTTTGTTTTCAGGGTCAGAATCAGAACTGTGTGCAGACCAATGATCTTTCTTCATTGTTTCACTCCTCAAGAGGTTATGTCATAGAAGTTCTTCAAGGCAAGGGATGAAGGAACATTCCTTGGTGACCATATTACAGAGAGTTAATTTGCACAAGTTTAAGGAGTGTGATGATCAGGAAGAGAGAAATGTTGACTCATGATGAAAGCAGCAGAGCCCAGATTGGCTGAAACCTTTGAGGAGCTATGTCCAGCCAGACTGAGAAGATACCTTGAGATTAGAGGATGCTCTGGGAACATGTTAGCTAGCATAATTTTGTTTAATATTGCATATTGTCAGGCTTTGATAACAAAGATTGAATTTCAGGTCAGCACAGTGTAGGACTGGACCAAAGAAAATGTTCAATCTTTTTATATGTGTGTTATACCAAGAAACAGAAGTCAGATCAAGACAGAGCTGCTTGTGCTGTCTGTCCTCATCCTCATCTCCCACCTGCCTCACTGATGGAGCTTTCCAGAGCTCTGACTAGTTCATTCTAGATCCCTGACACTGTCAGGTCTACTCTGATAATGCACTTGGAAACTGGCATGTAATATTCCTCGGTGGCATGGTCTCTCCAAATAAATATTATCTTCAAAACAAGACTAATTTGATTCTTGGAGTTCAAGTTTAAAGCTGAGAAACTCATGCAAGTAAAATGACATGAAAATCAGTTGAGCCATGTATATTCCATAACAAGCTGCTCTTATGTGTGTCTGCTGCCTAGTGGACAGTATTTCCCCAAAAGAATCGATGTGTTTGTTGGCAGAAGAATGATGCTTCTTAGTACCATTGTAGATGTGGGTTTTCATACTTGAATTTTTTTGCCCTCTATCAGTAGTTTATAGTTCTTTATTGCTTAGAATTTCATTGTGTAAATATATGTACCACAGACTTTTTTTTGACACTATTTTTAATTTGGGATAATAATAACTGATTAAATTTTATGTTTTTTACCATCAATTTTTTTCTTTCTTCATTATTTACCTCTAAACCCCATTATCCTTTGAATATTTACTATTTCACAATATCAATCATGCATTCTAGAACACTTTTATAATTTGTTTCTCATATCAGAGAAAATATTGGATATTTACACATCTGTGACCTATTTATTTCACTTATGAGTATGTCCTGAAGGTATGTCCATTTGATTATAAATGATTCAATCTTGTCATTCTTTATGGCAGAGTAATACTCCATTTTATAAGAAAACACATCTTTATCCAGTCTAGAGTTGATGGGCATTTGGGTTGTTTCCAAGACTGAGCTATTACAAACTAGACTGTTATAAACATGGGTGCACAGATGTCTCTGTTATATGAATCTTTTGATCTTTTGTTTATATCCTTAGCAGGGGAATAGCTTCTACACAGTAAAAGAAGCCACCAGCAGAGCAAAAAGACATGCAACAATATGGAAACAATTTTTTTTACCAGCTGTTCCTCAGATAAAGGGCTACTATCTAAAATATACAAAGAACTTAAAAAATACTCCCCTCCCAATTTAAAGATCCAATTTAGAAATGAGCATCTGAAATGAACAGACATTTTTTTGGATGAAGAAGTCAAAGCAGCTAAGAAACATAAGGAAATGCTCAACATCACTGGTCATTTGAGAGATGCAGATGAAAACAACACTGAGATTTCATCTCACTCCACAAACAATAGCTACTATCTCAAAATTAGCCAGCAACAAATGTTGGTGAGGCTGTGGGGAGAAAGGAACCCTTTTCCACTGTTGGTGGGAATGTAGGGCGGTACAACCACTTTGGAGATCAGTGTGGATATCCTTCAAAAAAACTAGGAATAGAAGCCCCGTTTGACCTGCTATTCCCCTGCTAGGGATATACATGAGAGAATTAAAAGATACTTGATATATCTTTTTTTTTTTTGAGACAGGGTCTTGCTGTGAAGTTCAGGCTCACCTTGAGCTCACTATGTAGCTCAGGCAAACCTTGAACTCCGTAATCCTCCTGCCTCTGCCTCCCGAGTGCTAGAATTACAGGTGTCAGCCACCACACCCAGCATTGTGGTGTGTGGTACTGGTTGCTGGTGGGCGTGAGTCACCATGCCTGATATTGTTGTATGTGGTTATCAGGGATGGAACTCAGGACCTTACATTCATTAGGCAGGCACTGGAACCACTGAGCTAAATCTCTGGCCCCTACATGGTATATCTTGATTCTTCCTTTTCCCCATTCTCCTGCACTCCATACAGCTCACCAGTCCCCATGTACATAGCTTTGTTTTATTTTTTTTTCTGAGCTTGGAGCTACAACTTCATCTTATTTTCCTAAAGAAAGTTACAAATAATTTTGCTTCCTTAGGAGGAATCTGTATCATTTATGTGCAGTCACTTTACCCCTTGTATTTCCTTCTTCTTTTCTGTCAGGAGAGTTCTGGTCATGTTGAGTTTCTGTGTGTGACATTCATATTTTTTAAGGCTTTTATCACAGCCTTCTATACCCACGTTAATGATTTTCTTCAAATACAACACAGGTTCCAAGAGTGTCTTCCTAGTCTCCAGCAAAGTCGTAGCTCTCCAACTGCTGAATGCAGTTCTCAGTGTTGATCCCTGAATCTTGCATTTATTTTCACATTTGGAGAGAAGGTCTGAATCAGTAATACCTGACACTTGGTGGCAACAGTTCACATCTGTGTCAAAATGCAAACTTTCACGACCCCTCCTTGCACATAGGAAAACTTAGAAGCAGGCAGATCTCAATTCAGTTGTCCCAGCATGGCAGCCCGGTGAGGTCAGGGTGTCATTTTGACAGCCATCCACTGACTTCCATTGTCACTGTGAGACAGTTCAGTGAGTCTTATCTTCCCTTAGACATCAGGATCAATCATCTACCAAGCACAGTGGCTCACTGAAGCTGATTCCTTTTTTTCAGTAGTTAAAACCAATAGATGAGCAAAGCCCCAGACTGTGGAGGTGGGGCACAACTATTGAGTGCAAGTCATTAGGTATAATAGCTGGAGGGAGACTTCTATGCCACACTTTTTATTCTGGAACGACAGATTTGAGCCATGGAGAGAAAATATATCTGTACAGGTGGCTGATAGTACACACAACATTTTGTATGAAAGCAATACAATCTCTTAGATTGATGTCCTTCAGTTTTTTTTTTTTGTTTAGTCTTCAATGAGTTGTGTGGCCTTTCAGTCCACTTGCTCCTGAGTAATAGGGCACACAGACCTATTTCTCCATATCTTTTATGGTGAAATCTGTGTTGGTCAGAGCAGTGTTATATAGAATCCCAAAACAAGAAAGAAAAAAAACATGTAAGTTGTATAAGTCAAAAAGGGTGGTTCTGGCAGAATTCTGGCCTTGAGTTGAGAAAAGAGAACATACTGATAGCTTTCAAAGCAGATTAGCAAGTTCATGCATTCCTTTGGAGTGTGTCCTCCAAGCTATCTCCCAGGTGGTACCAGCTCTCAATTCTTCCAGGAAGCCTGGAGGAAGGAGACAGAGGGAGTCAATCTCGCAAACTTGAAGTATTTTCTTTCTATTACAGATTTGAAGCCAGAGAACTTTTTTCCCCCTGCAAATGGTGAAGGGTGATATGACTCAACTGTGGGTATGACCAAGCTCTCATATTGCAAAGGGTGGCTGTTGGATCACTCTTCACTCAATGGCTTGAGAAGGGTCCCAGAAGCTTTCTCTGCAGAGAGATATCTGAACAGAATATTATCTTTTTGCTGGTGATCTTGGGAAATCACCACAGATGGGGGTTAGAAGATTAAAGTCCATTTATGGGCTAGAGGTTAGTGGACCTACCTCAGTCCAGGCTGTGTCCTAACTTCTGCAATACCTTTGGTCAGTGTCTATCTTTCCTCTAAATCTCTTTCTGTATTTTCTTTCAGGGGAAGATGAAAGCTGCCTTAATTAGTTGTTCAAAAATGTTTTAAGTACAAATTCCCCTATGTTTGGTGTGATTGTGAGCTGAATATAAAAGAACCAATAAGGAAAATTAAAAAATGTTTTAAGATGCAATTCATTTCCTCAAAAACTATAACCCTTGAACATGGGTGCCCATAAGTTGCTGGGATATGAATCTTTTAATTCTTTCATGTACATACCTAGCAGGGGAATAGCACCTCAAATGGGACTTCTAATGCTAGTTTTTTGAGGAATCTGCACACTGATCAGCATAGTGGTTGTACCAGCCTACATTCCTACTAACAATGGAGAAGGGTTCCTTATTCCCCACAGCCTTGCCATCTCTCATATGAGAAACTGAAGGTGTGAATGAGCTCTAGAAAAATAGATATTTTGAAATAGAAAATATCCTGAGGGAAATGGGGTATAAGGCTAAGGAACAAGGGGAAGAAAAAAATATGATGGTAATCAAAAAAGAGAAACAAGTCTTATGTATGTAGGGGGAGGGAGTTGTAGGGTGAGTGGGGGAATGGGAAAAAAGAGAATTAAACTGTGTCATATGCTGGTATAAATTCTCAATACTGTGTGTAATCATGATATGTATATATAATGTACAAATAAAGATTCAAATTAAAAAAATAAAAAGAACAAAGGAATGAAAAAGAAAACAAAAAGTATATAAACCTTGAACATATTTGTATATGACTAGGCTACTTTCAAATTTTGTTTTGATTTTGCTTTTTGCAGTTTCTTTTTGTTCGAAGGAAGTGGCCAGGTCTTTTGTGGGTCTTAGGTATGGGAAGTTTTGTTTTCAGCCTCAAGTCAGAAACTGATCTTCCCTTGTAAAGATGCCTAAAGTAATTATGAGACTGTGATGTAGCATGAATTGTGCACAAGATGGGAAAGGGTATGCCTTTAGGATTTACATGGTCTCAGGGGGAGATTTTACTGCATGTCACAATAGAATGCACTCTTGTGTATGTTTGGGATAAAGAAACACTAACTAGACACAAATTTTCTACATTGTCAGGCAGTATCACACCATACTTAAATAACCCTAGGGAGGGTTGCTAGGCATTATCAGCAAGGTGAGCCCAGAACCTAGGGAGACCTTTATTTAACCAAAAGCCACACACTTTCTTTCCTCCAAGACAAGAACTTCCCAATAAAGAGAATCCTGGGTAGCTTTAGGAACCATGGGTGTAGCAATAACTATGATAACCAAAAATTACATGGATTTATCCATTTTTCCAGACTGTGGCACGCTCCCTGATCATAGCTTCATTCGCTGAGGTAGGTAGTGTTGTGTTGACAGGAACTGTGGTTCTGAGCAGGCTGATTAGATATGTGCTTCCTAATGGTGCAGTATACCAAACCCAAGAAACACCCCACACCAAGTGGCCTGGCAGCATAAAATCCTTATTTACACTGGTGGACCCAACTGGGATCTTTCTCAAAATCTCAGGCCCAGAATATCAGGGGCCAGTAGTTATACTGGGTCACAACAGAAACAGATGTAGAGTATTTGGCAGCCTTTGATAGGTTAGTCATGTGACACTTTTACATCTGTGAGGCTTCATTGCATTGGAGATTCCTTAGGAATATTGGAAGCAGCATTTCCACAAAGAGCAGAGGAGTGGGACAGAGCCAAGTGTTCCGACAGCACTTTCTGAGTCCATCACTTTCCTTTGGTGATGGATTACAGAAATCATCATGGCTACCAAGGTACATTTACAAAGAGCACTTTTATCCAGTTAACCCACTGTTACTTATAATTCAGCTGCCTGAATTATTTTTGTTAAAAATCCCTGTCTGCCTGAAAATTCTCTTTCAAAATAGTTTGATTTTTTGAAAGGGGCATTAATGTCTGCTAGGTTCAGAGCAAATGAAAATGAGACTGCTCTCTTTATCTTCTTACCCACCTGCTGCCCTCTTCCCCTCCTAAAAATGTCCTCAGTGAATCATTTAACAACTTTCCTTCTTAACTTAAATGACTAAGTTCATTTCTATACCTTCTACATTTGTGGTGTGTCATGTGATAATACTGATACAAACTGTACCCAAAAATACAGATGAGATTTTTTTCCTGTAGATTTCTCATATAGATTTAGGCCTTATGGAGCAATCTAGAGGTAAGAGAGGGTGTTGGTTTGGAAAGACCTCAACACCATGGTTTCACTTGGCTTTTTCATTTCATAGATCTAGGCCTATTGAGCAATCTGGGTTAGAGAGTGTATTAATTTGGAAAGTATTCAGCACTGTGGGTTTTACTAGGCTTTGTCATTTTGTTCACTGTAGAAGCATAAGGCCTGGCACTTAGCACTCTGGAGTATTTGAGTGCTGACTGGTGGGAATTGTTGTGCTTTCCTGTCCTACAGAGAGGAGCCCTTTTAACTTATAAGCCTGATACAGCCCTGGGGCTCCCAGGGAGACTTAGTTTGAAGTCAGAAGTGATCAGCAGGGATAGCCTGAAAGGGGCTCATATTGGTCAGTGACAAGTGGCCTTGTGCCTATAGTAGGACACTGCAGTGGTAGGGCCTCTGCTCCAGTTACAGATGAGGCAAAGTGTTCTGCATGAAGAGCCTGTCAGCTTTGTCCTCTACAGGCCTTGGATATAATTACATGTGTCTTAGATCAGGGGGATTGAAGAAAGGAACCACATCACATCACTGTGCCCAACAAATGTCAGGAGTCAGTAGACTGACAACATTGCAGAGAGACAAGGAAGAATGGATAGCCAGGAGGTTGTAAGCCAAGGTTAACCTTAGTCTGAGAGGAAGAAAGGGAAGGAAACTAATTTCATGTGAGTTTGAAGAGTTCAGGTTAGCCCAACCCCACCTATATTCCTAAAGCTATTGGAGAGAAAGTCCTGATCAGAAAGAAGCTTCCCCTGCTTATTGAGATGGGGCCATGTTCCTGTGTGGTGACCTCAGTGGTGCCTGACTGATCTTCATGCCCCAAGAAATTATCTTCCATCCTCTCTGCCACATTAACACACACAGATGTGACATGTTTACTTTGACCCCCCTAGAACATAGCTGTCTCCATTTTCTGCTTGGGTGCTTCAGTCCTCCCAGAAGAACAGGATGTGGAGAAACTAAATCAGATGAGAAAGAGATGATTTGACTGTCGATTTGGAAAGGTATTGAGTAAGGGAGGAAGGGTGGAGGTAGAACAGCAGAACTGGTTCACTCGGCTGCCTCGCACAGAGTCAGTCCTGTGAAAGAAGTCAGTGAAAATACAAGAAACCAGGCTTCTTGCTGAGTGAGACATTTATTGAGTCGGTGGCCTGTTCAGTTCTCCTGTTCAATTCTGAACTCATCTATAGAAAAGATGTTTGATCAAACAAGGTGCTTAGTTCATTCCCTGCAGTGAGAACTGTTTCATGGTCTTTCTTATCCATTTTGCAAAAAATGAGTTTCATGAAGATACTTGGCTTCCCAGGATTTCGTCTGTAGGAGACAATGCCTTGGACAACATCATTACACACAAGGGAGCCTCTGTTGTCACCCTATAGATAGAGATTGAGCCAATCTACCTCTTGGAGTTGTCCTTTCTGATTTCCCAAACCCCTCCTAGATCAACTACTTGTATAGGCTCCCTAGGGGTGATTAGAGAGATGGACAAGTCCTTGGGGTTCTTTGCCACCTAACTCTGATTGTGGACATTGTTATGACTTTTTTCTCACTCTGGTGACAGCTTTTGTCCTCCCCCTCAGTTCCTGAGATCATTTCACTGCCTAGCTGTGTGCAACTGCTAATTTCAGATTACTGTTTAAGGACAGTGAGGCCCATAAGTGGGCCTGAAAATTAGCAGGAAAGATGAGCCCACTGAGTAAGAGGGGTACCAGCTCTTGTTATAATTCCTACACACCCAGGGAGCAGTTTTCTCATGCCAGTTTCTAGTGCAGACAGTTGCAGATTCATGCTTCCAGAGGGGCAGTATTCACAGGAGGCCCCCTGATAATTGTCAGAGACCTTACTTACTTCCCAGCTCTGGCTACTTCCTTTTGCTCTTCTTAGGAATAAACACCACAGCCAGTAGGTGAAGGAGTCCCTGTTACTTGGATCAACTTGTACCAGATCTATCCCAAGGACAATTTCTCCAAAATGAAGTGTGACAGATGCCCAGTCTTACCTTAAAGGAAGCATTTTTCGCATTCAGGTTCCCCACACACATCTGAGTGACACTGTTGTATTTCTCAGGATACTCAGTCTGACACTTCTCATCCTTCTGCACCATCACCTCCACCTCCTGTATTTTCCTTGGAAGTTTCCTATTTGGGGCCAACAGCCCCCATCCAGCCACATGGCACAAGTCACCTGTTTTTACCACGGAGTACCCCTTGGGTAGGTTGAGGAGCTGCACAGCTTTAGTCAGATTGGCCTTTTTCTGTAGCTGGTGGGAAAGGAGTGAGACAGTCCAGATGAGCCTAAGCTGGGAACACTGAGCCCAGCTGCTGTGATGGACATCAGGACAAAGAAGGAAGGGTCAGGGTCTCATGTGAAAGGAGCAACCCTATCCAAGGAAAGTAATAATAGAAGGGAGTTGCCTCTTACCTACAGCAGCATGATGTCATTGTATTTTTTTTTTTTATCATAGTCTGGGTGTAAGATGGCTTTTCTCACAGGGATATGCTGCTGGGTCTTCTCCTGTTCCTTGATGTCATGGGCCCCCAGGATAACTTTCATGGAACTGCACAGAGAAGAGAGAGGGTTTGAGATGTGGAGACACAGAGGACACCCCTAGCCCCCAGGATCTCTGAAGAGCAGGCTGTAGCTGTGTTACTTGGCGCCGAGCTCCCTAAGTGTTCCCAGCTGTGCCTCTTGTTCTGCAGTCTCACCATCTGACCCCAAAGGTCACCTATCCTATTTCTCAGCCTCTCAGTTTCCAAGTCGTCCTTCCTAAAGGTAATGGGATTTGAACCAAGGGCTTTTGCACTGAGCTACATACCCAGCCCTTTTACATTTTTTTTTTTTTTTATATTTTGGAGACAGGGTCTCGTTGAGAAGCTAACTTGCATAAACTGGGCTGAAATTTTGAGACAGTGATTAATACATGTTGTTAGTATATAATGTTTACATTCTCTACAGTAGATAGTTACATGTACAGAACACATTTCATTTTCTTTCTTTCCCCCTCCCTCCATATCTCCTTTATTTTATCAGGATCAGATTCATTTATTTATAACAACTTATGAATTTAATTATCATTTATATAGATGATATGTGGGTGCTTTCCCTGCTTTCTGATGAGCTCTCATTGCCTGTGTACTGGCACCCCAAAAGCTGTACCTCTGGGAAGAACACACGTTCCTGTTGGCATCTCAGAAAGTGTGTCTTGATTTTGCTTCTCACCTTCCCTTGCAGGGAGTAGCTGTCAGCATGAATTTCTCGTGCACTAGTACACTGCCACATCTCCGCTTCGCATTGCCCAGTGGAGACTGGACAAATGCCAGGTAGGGACAGGAGTGGGGCTTGGCTTCATGACCTCTGATGATCTCCTCTGAAAGAGAAGCTGGAAGATGAGGTGATTGGGAACAGCATGGACAGTAGGGAAGACTTTGGGAAGAGGGGCTGAGGGTGGGGTCTGGAGAGTTCTGCAGACAGCAGAGAGAGTCCTGTTAGGAAGAACAATCTTTGCTGATCCTCAAGTCTTCTATTCCTGTTCTTTATTTTTTCAGTTTTTTATTGGTACATTTTATTGGTACATTATATATACACATCACAATTACACTTCACATTGAGAATTTGTACCAGTATATGACACAACCTAATTCTCATTTTTCCCCCTCCCCTCCCCACCCTACCTTCCCCCCACCCCTATACACACAAACATTATTTCCTTTTTTTTTTTAACCATCAGTTTTTTTCAGGACATACTCATAAGTGAAATAAATAGGTCATGGATGTGTAAATATCGTATATTTTCTCTGATATGAGAAACTGAAGTTATAAATGTGTTGTTGAATGCATGCTTGATATTGTGAAATAGTAAATATGGTAGTGGGTAAAGGGTAATGGGATTTGGGGTAAATAATGAAGAAAGAAAAACATTGAGAATTTGTACCAGTGTATGACGTGACTTAGTTCTCATCTTCTGTTCCCGTTCTTAGAAATGAAGGACAGTGATTGTCTCCTGCTCCCTACTTTAGACATTTGAGTGGAGAAATTTAGGCTTGCTTCATGAGGGTAATCTCCAGAAGACACTGAGTAGCATCCCTTGTTCCTTCCTCTTCTTGAGTCTTTACACACTCTTTAAGCTTCTGCTTATTTCCTGAGTGGAAACACTTTTTAGCAATCCAACTATGAGTTTATGAATTTGGATTTTCCCCAAGTCCTGATATTCTATCCTTAACACATTCTGTTTTCAGTACATGTTTCTAGTAGATGAATGACTGATGCCCAATAGCATGTGATTAGTCCTTAGTGTGGAGGTGCTGGTGGGATTCCCATAATTAAAATTTGAAAGATGATGGTATCTAAGACAAGTAGCTACTTGAAATCTTTACAAGGCTTGAGTAGATAAGACCTTTCAAAAAATCCTGCGAAGACCTAAGGTGGAGCCAAAGTAATCAGTCTTGTTGCCACTTCTGGCACCTACTCCCCTGGCTCATCTCCTGGGCTGCTTAAAGGGTCGATGATATTGAAGAATACAATTAGCTCCTGTCTGGTCCAGTGACAACCCTCATCTGCAGCCCCTTGGTCTCAGCTCCTCCTTTCCTCTTTTGAGTGATAGTGTTTAATTATATACTTTTTAAGCTTCATATTCCATGCCAATTTTTTTGTAAGCACAACTCACTTTCTGAATAATGAGGAATGTTCTATGGAGATGCTAAAATTTACTAAATTGTATGGCAGTTCCTTCCTTCTGCCATATTGGAGGGTGTATAGCCAGCTTCAGATTTCTAAGTCCGCATTTGGCATGGAAGTTAAGGGTACAAATCTCCAGGTTCAGATTGAAGATGACTCTGGACTGAAGCTGGCAGACAAGTCAATAGTAGAAAGTATTCTAGGGATTGTCTCAGGCCTCTGGATTAGGGTTGATCACTTACCTGTTGCAGCCTCTGGGCACAGGAGAAGCATCAACAGGAGTGTAAGTGGTAGCATGTTCCCAGGAAGGCTGCCCATGTCAGGGAAGAAACAGCTCCTGCAGTAGGATCACATGGCTACAAGGTCTGTGACCCCATGGGGGCTTGGGTCTGTACTCCTTTGGTTTATATGGGTGTCATCATCCTAGGCAGACTGTGGACATTCTCTGGATTGGTTTGGGAGAAAATGACCTTGTTATCACTAACATCTTTCTGACTCAATCACAAGACATAGCAAGGGCAATGCTCCAGAATGGAGGGTGTCAAGGCTGTGGCTGAACCTAGTAGAAAGACAGAGAACCAAAAATCTCACCAGTATTAGAGCTGAACCAGGAACTGTTCCTTCCTCATAGCTGTGGGATCTTTTTTATTCTGATATGATTGTAACAAGTATTTAACAAGCTAGATCCAAGGAAGAAATGCCCATGGATTTTGCCCTTGAAAGCTGATAATTGTATGGAGTGGAGTGAAATTCTGTGCTTAGAACACAAAATGGTAAATATGGTGTTGAAGTTGGCTTGGTAATAATGTGATAAAGGCTGGACTTGCTTTAGGAATAGGTGAATTTGGGCACACTGAAGTACACCAGCAAGTAATACAATTTCTTATTTCACTGCCACTATAGCCTGATATTTTGAAATGATTAGAAAACCCTTTAGACGTCAACATTCCAGAGATCTCTCCAATAGAAAGTTTGAGAGTAAAACATTCACTGGATCAAATTGCTTACAAGTTTAGTCTCTTGCAATTGAGTAACCTATTCACATGCTTTGGTTGCTTAGCATTTCTTGTGCTAAGGTGGGAACATAACCTTCTTAAAACCCCCTCTTTGATAGGCTGGAGATTTAGCTCAGTGGTTCCTGCACCTGCCTAGCAAGCAGAAAGTCACTGCTTCGATACGGACATGGTGGCCATGCCCACCGACAATCAGTACTATATAACACAAATGCCAGGCTTGGTGGCTCAAGCCTGTAATCTGAGCCCTCGGCAGGCAGAGGAAGGAGGATTGCTGAGTTCAAGGCTTGCCTCAGCTACATAGTGAGCTCAGGGCCAGCCTGAACTACAAAGTGAGACCCAGTCTCAAACAAAACAGAAACCCAACTTTGAACACAAGAGCTTTTAGGGAGATATTTTTGATCTAAGGCCATTGTACCAGCAATATTTCTCACTTTTTGGATTGAGATTACCTTGGTCCAATCAGTATCTGTCATTAGATTTTTGATATTCTGAGTTTTTCTTTATGTCCCAACTTTCTTCATCTTTAAATGATATCAGTCACTTCTTTAGGACCTCATCTTACTTGACCATACCTATGAAGAACCTGTTTGCAAATGGAGTCAACTTCACAGTTCTAAGTGGGCCTAAATTTTGGGAGGGCAGTATTCAATGTAATTTATGTGAGTTTTAGTTTAAATTTTCTATTAAAAATAATTCTTGAGATAAGAATTTAGGTAGACTTAATTTATTGGAATGTGTATGAAGAGCTGGAGTAAGAGAGAAGGAAGAGTGAGATGGGAAAAGGTCAGCTAAGCAAAAATGCACCACAGGGTGGTGTATTACTGTGGAGAACTCAAGCTTAGTCCTTGGTCTGTTTGAAGATCCATCTGGCAACTGAGTGTACCATGCCTAAGAGTGCTGGCACTGAGTCTCTTGCTCAGGAGCCTACATTATTTGCTCGATGATTTCCATTCCAACTAGTTCAACATTGGCTCTGGACCCCTGAAATCTTCCATTTAGTGCTGAAACTGTTCTTGACCATAGCAAATTCCATAGTTTCAGGTAACTTCTTCAGTCACAGAATCCAAGAGATGCTTGAGGGGCTGGAAATAAAAGGTGCATCTCCAGTTACAGGAGGCTGAAGGGAAGAGTTATAAGGAAAACAGCCTCCACCACAAGCAATATCTTTGTCCCACCCTTATACTCCAAGTCAATCTCAGCTTGGATTAGGTGAACTTTCTTTCATCACTTTAGTCTGGACTCTCCTTCTTTGAGTGTTCCCTTCCCTGAGGCTTATTGCCTGATCACACTCTGTTGAATGCTTTCCCTCATCTGTGAGTTTTTCTTCTGTTTAAAGGATATAACAGTTAGCCCATTGGTCTGAAGGAAAGTGAAAAATAAATTGCATTTAATGTTTTTATTATTTTTCTGTATTTATTTCATAAGTTCTATTCCTGCAAGGACATATTATGTATTTACTATGCTGTTGGTGGTTCTGTTCCTCATTCATCTGACTCAGAGAGCTTCCAGCCATCTAAGCTGTGTGGCTTGAATCTAGTCCAGATTGCTTATTGTACTGGATTCTGGAAATATCATGATAAGTTTGGTGGTTTGGATTGAAAGCAGTTATGTGTGGTAGAGAGACCAAGGTACCTAAGAAGAGTCACTCTGCACCTCTGACAATGGATAGATTGTGCTGTACAGTTCATCATATTGGCTTGAGTCAGGAGTTCTGACTAAGACCAGGGTTGAGGTACCAGAATCTGTACAACACAGTTGTCCAGATCATGTAGGTTGGGATACATTTTCTCTAAGAGTTAGGGAAGTATCTTAGCCTATAGATTAGAGAACACAGTAAGTAATTTACAGCAATTGCCAACCACTGTAGGAAGTGTGATCTGAGAACTTCCCTATAATCCACCCAAAAGCAAGTGCTTTGGAGTAAGTTGGTAAAGAGCAGATTAGTATTGAGCCTGGTGCTTTCTTTCTAGAGAGTTTAATACAAAGAACTGGAAAAGCCCTTTAGCTTGGAGGCTAGCATCTTAGCATGGGATGGATGTCATATAGCTCTGAAAGCCTTTGGTACCTAGGAAGAATTTAGGGAGGCCTTGTCCTATCTCAAATGGAACTGAATCTGAGATTGTGAGATCTGGGCCCATCTCCAACTTGTGGTGCTAGGTACTTATGTGATATGAGGTTAGATTTACTTTTTATGCTTTAATTAAAGAAGAACTATGACCTATGACACTATTTTCATACATTCTAACCACAAAAACTATTCTTAAAGGTAAATATAGTACCTGAGCTAAAATATATGTCTTTTGTACTTTTCAGTATACATATATGTATGTATGTATTTATGTATGTTTTTGTCCCCTTGCCATTCTTTTCTTTCTCTTTTCTATAGAAAGTGTGTCATCAGTTTGTTTTCAGAGTCAGAAGCAGAACTGTGTGCTGATAGAGACTGTATTTTAACAGGTTGATTAGGTATGTGCCTCCTAATGGTGGAGGATACCAGAGCCAGGAATCATTCCACACTGAGTGGCCTAGTGGCATGAAGCAGCTTTATTTACACTGTTAACCCAACCAGGATCTTTCCTCAAAGAAGTCAGACCTAGAATACTAAGGTGCTGGTAGTTTTATAGGGTCAAAGTCAGGAGGATGCACAAACAGATGCAGAGTATTTGGCAGCTTTTCACTGGTTAAACCTCACTGATGTTTAACTATATTGGAGATTCCCTGGGGATATAGAAAGCAGCATTTCCACAAAGCAGAGAAGAGGAATGGGGCACAGCAGAGTTCTGGCAGGACTTTTGGAGTCCATCACGTTCCTTTTGAGGTGGATCGTAGAAATCCTCATGGCTACTCAGGGACATTTACAAAGAGCACCTCTTCCCAGTTATCCCACTGTTGCCTAATAACTCAGTTAACTCATAGCTGTCTAATTCAGTTACTTTTTGTTAAAGATCTATCTGCCTGTCAGCCTTATGTTACTCTGCTTTGCATCATCCAGCAGCTGCCAGACTGATTTCTTTGGTCCCTTCTATTTTCCATAAATTATTCTTTTCCTGTTGATTGGCTGCAATTCTATCTTGTATGTCTGATATTCAGCCTTCACATTCATTCATTTTATTTTTCAAACTTTCATTGGGCTTTTTTTTAATCTCCTGGAAATCTCTTTGAAGCTGTTTAACAGACTCCATTGCTTTCATAAACTGAGATTTTATCATATTCCTGATCTCTTTATATCTGTTTTTATCTGAGATATTATTTCTGATTTCCATTTTACTGATACTAGATCAGAAAGTCCTGGTGTTTGAGCTTCAGTTTCCTCTATTCCCATTTTCCCTGGTTTCCCTTACGGTGATGATCTTTAAGTCTGGTTTTTGAATTTTTCTCATTTCTATTTTTGTTGTTGTTGTTGATGATATTTTTGATTTAATTCCTAGCCTGCTTATGGGCAATGTTTAATGTAAGTTTCTTTCTTCTTAGTATTTCAAACCCTTAGGCAATGACTACTTCCTAGGTTGTCCTCCTTCAATCTGTAATAACCCTTAAGTGATCCTAGTTTTGGCACACTATGAAAGGTACTTAAACAGTCACATCAATTTGGTTGACATAATATAATTATTGTGATCAACACAGCATAGGAAAGGACAAGCTAAGGCAATTACTATTCTGATATCTTTAATGTCATGAGTTAGATCTGTGACCATATGCCAAAATTTAGAACTAACCAAAAATATGTTTACAACATCCAGGTCCTTCCATATAGCAGCATCACTCTTTGGGAATAAAGGGTCACCAAGGAGTTGGGGGGTAGAGAAATAGGAGGAGAGAGAAAGATTAGAAATAGGATTAGAGGATATATAAAGATCACACAAACCCCAGGAAACTGATAGATACTAGAGGACAAAAGAGACAGAAGGTAAAAATACAAAATAGAACACACTAATAATAGTAGGACTACTAGAAACTGTCTTTACCTTCCTATAGTAGCACAGAAGAGAGAGAAGGGAAGACTGAAATGCAGTAACTTATGGGAACTGATACTAACTCAAGGACAAGAGAGGATGAAGGAACAAAAGAAGAACAGGGATACCCAGCAGGAACAGGCTAACAGGAGACTATTTTCTCTCTACTGTAAAAACAAAGCAATTGAGAGAAGAAAAAACCCAAAGTTGAAGTCTCAGCAATAAGAGAGTAGAGAAATGAAGAACAAAAGACAGAACAGAAGAAAGAAAGAAAGAAAGAAAGAAAGAAAGAAAGAAAGAAAGAAAGAAAGAAGAAAGAAAAAAACCAGCAAAGCAACCAAAAAACAAAGCCAAAAACACTACCAAAAGGACACTTCACAGTGCAGATCTATTGTCTCCTGTAGAGAGTATGGGCAGTAGAATACAGATTGGAATTAACTAGTTACAAGGAGACAGCACTGTCTAGGTTCTATATGCCTGATTTGAGCTCAGTGAACTCCTGCAGGCTTGAACTATGCAAGGGTCCAGGGTCTTGTAGGTAGGACTGACTCCACAAACTCACCAATGGGTTTAGTCAACAGGATTTTTTCACTTTTCCTGTGGGTGTTATTTGTTGTGCCAGACAGGATGTGCACCAAAGGCCTCCTACTTCTCAATGTCTCAGTTTGTAAGTCTTCCATCTTTCAGAAGAAATGGGTATTGCTTTAGTTCTGGTGCAGTGAGCCACAACTCACATCTTTAAAAATTTATTTCTATTCTTGTGACTGGTCCCACTACAGATCTAATCTGTCCAGGCTGGGTTGGACCTTTTTACTTTTACTTTCATTATTAAGTGTTTCCAGTACATAATGATTTACATTCACTGTAGGCGACTGGTACATGTATGCAACACATTTCAATTTCCTTTCTCACCCTCTACCTTCCTATTATTATTATTTAACCATGACCACATTCATTTATCTATAAGATTTTATAAATTTAATTATGAAATGTACATATGATATATGGGATGCATCTTTTTTTAAAAAAAATTTGTTTTTTGAGACAGGGTCTCGCTTTGTAGTTCAGGCTAGCTCTGAGCTCACTATGTAGCCCAGGCAAGCCTCGAACTCAGCAATCCTCCTGTCTCTGCCTCCCGAGTGTGGGATGCATCTTTTGATCGTCCTGCATTTCCTATTTCCTGATGAGCTGTCATGGGCCTGTATGCCAGCACCCTAGGAGCTTCCAGGCTGAAGCCCCTGGAGAGGACCAGTGTTCCCACTGGTGTCATAAAGGGTGGTTCATTGCTGCTCTCCACCTTCTCACAGTGAGCAGCTGCCAGCACAATTTCTTTACCAGGACACCATCTTATCTGAAATCCATGTTCCCAACCAGAGACTGGAGAAAGGCCATGAAGGAATGGGAGTGTGGCTTGATCTCCTCTGAACAAGAAGCTGGGAGTGAGGTGACTGGAGCAGCATGGTCAGGAGGGAAGAATTAGGGAAGTGGGCTTGAGGGTTGGGTCTGGAGAGCTCTGTACACAGCAGTGTTCTGTAGGCCTCACCGCCTGCAAATAGAATAACTTTTACTGACTCTCATGTCTTCAGTCCCTGTTCTGAGAAAGGAGGAACAGTGCTTGTCATCTGTCCCCTACTTTAGACACCTATATGGAGCAGATAAGTTCTGCTGCAGGATGGTGGAGCTCCAGAAGCCTTTGCATGGTCTGCTGTGTTCCTCCTTCTTCCTGAGTCTTTCCAAACTCTTTAAGCTTCTGCTAATTTCCTGATTGGAAGCACTTTCTCACAATCTACCCATGAGTTTATGAAGTTGGATTTTCCCAAATCTTAATGTTCTAAGCCTAGCACATTCTTTTTTCTCAGTAAATGTTTTGAGTTGTATGAATGGCTGATCTGCATCCAGCCTCTGATCAGTCCACAGCTGGGCAGTACTTCTGAGATTCAGGGCCATGGCGATTTTGGAGGAGAATGGTACATAAGGCAGGGAGCAAGTGGGGTCCTGACAAGGGAGAAGTAGAAAAAAACCCTTAAATGTATTCGAAAAGACCTAGGGTGGAACCAGGGTAATAGAAATAGGGATCAGTCACTTTGCCACTTCTGAGACCTGCTCCACCCTGGGTTTCTCTCCTGGTCTGGGGTGGAGGGTGGAGTCCACTGAGTAATGCAATTGTGAAACTGGCCTAGTGAAAACCCACTCCATCCCACAGCCTGTTGGTCTGACATCCCCTATTCTGGTCTGGAGTGATGGAATTTCATCACATACTTTTTAAAAATTGAGTTTATTGGTATATCTTAAGTATATGTTATTTTCACATTCAGCATTTAGAATTTTGTACCTGTACATGATACATATTGATTTTTATTTTTTCCCATTTACTCACCCTCCCTCCAACCTCTCTACTCTCTATGTACATGAGCTTTGTTTCTATTTTTTCTTTTACATTAAAATGTATGCTACCCCTGTTACCAATTCCCCTTCCCCTTGAAGATATTCTTCCTTTTGCTCAATATTTATTATACATTTAGAACTCATTTCCACTTTCAGGTTTGCATGCTAGATAAATGATATAGCATTTACACATGTACATTCTACTTATTTCACTTATGAGTACAGACATAAGTTTGGTAGGCTCTCTTCTTTGCTAAGTATTTTTTAAGGAAAAAATCACTTTCAGGATAAAAAAAATTCTGTGGAGGGTCTAACACCTACTCAGCCATGTGAGATCTCTCTCCTACAGCATTTGAAAGTGTCTAGACAGCTTGTGATTTAAAAGTCTGAGTTTGGCACGGAGCTGGGGTCAGAACACTCCAGATCAAGAATGAGGAAAAATCTTGACCAAAGCTGGCAGAGAAGTCAGTAGTAGAGAAGATTCTGTGGAATGGGCTCAGGCTTCTGGAATAGGGATATCACTGACCTGACTGACCATTAGAATTAGAAAAAAGGTCAGCAGAAGTAGAAGTGGTAACATGCTCCCAGCAAAGCTGCCTATGTCAGAGAAGAAACAGGTGCAGCAGGATGAACTGGGCACAAGCTTGTGACCTCACTGAGAGCTTAGACCTATGCTCCTCTGGGACACATGGGCGTCATCATCCTAGGAGGTTTGTGGAAATTCACTGGGTTGGTTTAAGTGAAAATGACACTGTTACCACTGACATCTCTCAGACTCAGTCACAAGGCACAGCAAGAATAGCACCCAGGGATGGGTGTTCAGGCTGTGGCTAAAGCTAGAAGGGTGGAGACACCAGAAACTTCTGAGTTTAACTGAGAGTGGCTCCTCCTCACAGCTCTGTGGTCTTTCTTATTTGGATTAGATTGTGAGCAATTATTTAGCAGGCTAGATCCAAGGAAGAAAGCCAGATGGATCTTGCTCTTGAAAAGCTGATGATACAAGATATATATAGTGTTCAAGATGGCTCAGTAACCAGGGATTTAGCTCAGTGATTCTGGTGCCTGCCTCCCAAGTTGGATCGGTAATATGTAATAAAGACTGGACTTAATGTAGGAACATGTTAAGTTGGACTCATCCAAACATTCCCTATTGTAACATAATATCTTACTTTACCTCTTATTTTTGAATGACTAGAAAACCTTCTTTAAACACAAATGTCCCTTACTTTTTTAAAATGTTGGATGTGGCCAGGCTTCAGTAATAAGAAGTGCTGAATTTCAGATCAGTCTAAGGTTAGAATTGGACCCAAGAAAATGTTTCACCGTTTCTTATCTGAATGTTGTACCAAGGAACAAAAGTCAGACCAAGACAGGGCTGCTCATGTTGTCTGTGCTCCTCTTCTCCCACCTGTCTTTAAGAAAGGAGCTTTCCTGAGCTCTAATTAGTTCATTCTAGACCCCTGATATTGTGGGGTCTGCTCTGAAAAATGCATCTGAAGGCTGTGGCCTAGGACAATGATTGGAGGCATGGAATCTCCAAATAAATATTATCTTCAAAACAAGACTACTTTGGTTTTTGCGGATTTCATTTTTGAAGCCAAGAATCTTTTGCAATCAAAGTGACATGAACTTTAGAAAAATTGTGTCCCTTAGAGGCTGTTTTTTTTTTTTTTTTTGTGTCTCTTGTCTGGCACACAGTATTTTAGATGTGCTGGATGATGGAAGAATGAGGCTTCCTAGTCTTGTTGTAGATGTGGCCCCTCTCTGATAAATTATCGCTATAATCAATGATTGAATAATCAATCATAAAGCACCAACTGACACTTCTGTTAGCGGTGACCTAAAAATATGGTCTGAAAGGAATCAGCCTTCTGTGTGACCTATCCCTTAAATGGCCCTGAACTTAGGAGCAAGACTTGTGTTATGAGAACTGAGATGACACTGCCTTGCTTAATGCTCTGGCCTAGCATTCTGTAGACATGTCCTGCCTTCCTTTTCTGCCTTCCTGGGCAGAAAACGCACCAGTGTATTGGGGATGCAAAGTGTACCTAGGATGAGTAGTATAGAAGACCTGTCTACTGTGATCCTCATGGAATCCTTGGGATTCTGGACAGTGAAAGGAGGAAAATGCCTGGATCAGACTGAGATAGAAGCTTCTGGCTCAAGTCATTGGGCGATATAAGTTGATGTTCTGCTTGGATTCTCTAGTGACCTGCTAGTCCAAGACATGGCTGTAACAGGCAGTTAATTTGTGTTCAGTGTTTCCAAAATATCCAAAGTGCCTGAATGCAGTATGCTGAGGAGATATCTGCCTTCCATGTTTACCAGTGCATTCTTTACAATAGCCAAGTGTCATCCTGCATCTATCAATGGATGGATGAATAAAGAAAATGAAACATTTGGACCAATGATTTAGCTCAGTGGTTTGGGTGCCTGCCTAAAAAGCAGAAGGTCCCTAGTTCAATCTCTGGTTAACTATATACAACAATACCAGGTGTGGTGACTCACACCCAACACCAAACAGTACTACCTACCACAATGCCAGGCATGGTGGCTTATGCCTATAATCCCAGCACATAGGAGGTAGAGGCAGGAGGACTGCTGAGTTTGAGACTTGCTTGAGCTACATAGTGAGCTCAAAGTCAGCCTGAACTACAAAGTGAGATCCTGTATCAAAAAAAAAAAAAAAAAAAAAAAGAAAAAAAGAAAAAAAAAGAAGCATTTATGTTTACATGAATTACATATGTATATATTTATCTGCATATATGTGAGACAAAATCCTAAAGAAATTATGTGTTTTATGTCATTTGCAGCAGCATGGATGAAACTGGGGAACATTAGCTAATGAAAATGAGCCAGACACAGAAGAACTATCATATACTTTTAATTATATTAAGTTTAAAAGTTCTAGAGAACTGAAAACAACTGCAGTTGTAGATATAGAGTATAAAAATAGTTTTATTATTACAAAAAGAGGAGCAAAACAAACACAAAGCACATACTAGAGAGGAAATTATAAGGATCAGAGCAGAAATTAATGCAATGGAGACAAAGAGAACAATACAAAGAATCAGTGAATGAAAGAGTTGGTTCTTTGAAAAGATAAATAAAATCAAAAGACCTTTAGCCAACCTTAGCCAAACAAAGGAAGAAAAAGGCTCAAATCCATGCTATAAGGAATGAGAATGGGGAAATCAGTACAGATCCAGAAAAAGTCCAAAGGATAATAAACACGTACTTTGAAAATCTGTACTCCAAAAAGATGGAGAATCTAGAAGAAATGGAAAGATTCCTAGACACATACGAACTTCCAAAGCTGAATGAGGAGGATATAAAAATGTTAAACAACCCGATATCAATCTGGGAAATTGAAAATGTAATAAAAAACCTACCAACAAAGAAAAGCCCTGGTCCTGACGGCTTCACTGCCGAATTCTACAAAACTTTTAAAGAAGAGTTAATACCAGTACTTCTCAATCTCTTTAATGAAATTGAAAGGGAAGCAGTACTCCCCAAATCATTCCTTGAAGCAACCATCCCCTGATGCCAAAGGCAGGGAAGGATCCCACCAAAAAAGAAAACTACAGGCCAATCTCTCTAATGAACATTGACGCAAAAATCCTCAATAAAATACTGACAAACAGAATACAAAGAGTTATCAAGAAAATCATACAGCCCGATCAAGTTGGATTTATCCCAGGGATGCAAGGCTGGTTCAACATACATAAATCAATCAATGTAATACACTATATTAACAGACTCAAGGACAAAAACCATATGATTATCTCAATAGATGCAAAAAAGCTTTTGACAAAATCCAACATCCATTTATGATCAAAACCCTACAGAGAATCGGAATCGATGGACTTTATCTCAATTTAATACAAGCTATTTATGAGAAACCAACAGCCAGCATCATACTCAATGGGCAAAAACTGGAATTTACACTAAGATCAGGAACAAGACAAGGATGCCCTCTGTCACCACTCTTGTTCAATATAGTGCTGGAAACATTAGCCATAGCAATCAGGCAGGACAAAGATATAAAAGGAATAAAGATAGGAAAGGAAGAAGTTAAACTGTCATTATATGCTGATGATATAATACTCTATCTGGAGGATCCTAAAAACTCAACCAAGAGACTGCTAGACTTAATTACCAAATTTGGTAGTGTTGCTGGATACAAGGTTAACACTCAAAAATCAACAGCCTTTGTCTACACAAACAACAGACTTACTGAAAGAGAAATTGGGGAGTCAATCCCTTTCACAATAGCACCCAGAAAAATAAAATATCTAGGAATCAACCTAACAAAGAAAGTGAAAGACCTCTACTCTGAAAGCTATAGTACTCTAAAAAATGAGATAGAAAAGGAGATCAGAAAGTGGAAAGACATCTCTTTTTCCTGGGTTGGGAGAACCAACATCGTCAAAATGGCTATACTTCCACAACTACTATATAGATTCAATGCAATTCCAATTGAAATCCCAACACTATACTTCACAGAGCTAGAGAAAATAATACAAAAATTCATCTGGAACCACAAGAAACCTAGAATAGCAAAGGCAATTCTAAGCAACCATCACATGGCAGGGTATATTACAATGCCCAATTTAAAACTCTACTACAAAGCCACTGTGATAAAAACTGCATGGTACTGGGAAAGTAACCGACCTGAGGACCAGTGGAATAGATTAGAAGATCCAGAAACAACCCTGGATTCACTAAGCCACCTCATCTTTGACAAAGGGGCCAAACATCACCAATGGAGGAAAGACAGCCTCTTTAACAAATGTTGCTGGAAAAACTGGGCTTTAACCTGCCAAAAACTAAAGCTAGACCTATCTCTTTCACCATGTACAAAACTAAATTCACAATGGATTCGAGACTTAAACATTAAAACAGAAACAATAAGCCTGCTGGAAAACAGAGTAGGTAAAACTCTTGGAGACATTGGCTTAGGCAGAGACTTTATGAATAAAACCTCTATAGCATAAGAGCTAGCAGAAAGAATCAACAAATGGGATCTCATTCTACTGAAAGCTTCTGCACAGCAAAAGAAGTCACTGGCACTGCTAAAAGACAGCTAACAAATAGGAAAACATCTTTACTAGCTGTTTATCAGACAAAGGTTTATTATCTACGATATATAAAAAACTTAAACAGATCAGTCTCCCCAAGCTTAAAGACCCAGTTCAAAACTGGACATCTGGAATGAACAGACACTTCTTAGAGGCAGAAGTCAAAGCAACTAAGAAGCATATGAAGAAATGTTCAATATCACTGGTGATTCGAGAGATGCAAATGAAAACAACACTGAGATTTTATCTCACTCCACAAAGAATGGCCGCGATTACAAAATCAACCAACAGTAAATACTGGCAAGGCTGTGGGGAGAAAGGAACCCTTCTCCATTGTTGGTGGGATTGCAGACTTGTGCAACCACTGGGGAGATCCGTGTGGAGATTTCTCAGAAAACTAGGACTAGGGGTCCCTGTGACCCTGCTATGCCCCTGCTAGGAATATACTCAAAA
>PVIC010010231.1:25014-43918 GCA_004025085.1 Thryonomys swinderianus | reverse complement strand
AGCAATCCTCCTGTCCCTGCCTCCCGAGTGCTGGGATTACAGGCGTGAGCCACCATGCCCGGCATTGTGGTATGCGGTGTTGATTGTTGGTGGGCGTGTCTCCACGCCCAGCATTATATGTGGTTCCCGGGGATTGAACTCAGGACCTTGCGCTTGCAAGGCAGGCGCCAGAACCACTGAGCTAACCCTCCGGCCCTAAAGACCATTTCTAACTGCTATGGTTTATTTCTGATATCCCCTTAATGTATCATGTGATCCTAGTCAGGACCTTTGGAAGGTGAATGGATTACAAGGGCATTATGTCAATCTGTGTGGTTTTTTTTGTTTTTGTTTTTGTTTTTTTTTTTGCTTTTGAGACAGGGTCTCGCTTTGTAGTTCAGGCTGGCCCTGAGCTCACTATGGTGCCCAGGCAAGCCACCGCGAACTCAGCAATCCTCCTGTCCCTGCCTCCCGAGTGCTGGGATTACAGGCGTGAGCCACCACGCCCGGCACTGTGGTGTGTGGTATTGATTGCTGGTGTGTGTGAGTCACCACATCCAGCATTGTATGTAGTTTCTGGGGACTGAACTCAGGACCTTGCGCTTGCGAGGCAGGTGCTGGAACCACTGAGCTAACCCTCCGGCCCCCTATGGCAATCTGTTTTTTAAAAAATGCTGTTAGGTAGAATGTTGTCAGAAAAGTTAGGTCACTGTGGATATGATCTGAAAGGTTCTGTTTCCTTCTTGTGCTTCTTTCTCATCTCCCAAACATAGCTGGGAAAGGACCCCTATTTCAAAAACCCATGTCACTACAGTGGACTCACCAGATAAATCAGGATGAACTTCCACTTTAAGATCTACATATTTTGAAACATCTATCAAGTCTTTTCTTGCTGTGTAAAGTAACACAGTCTTAGGTCCTAAGGATTAGGGCATGGATATCTCTGGAAAGTATTATTCTGCTTAACACACTATCCTAGTTCATTGAGCCTTCAAGTTGATACACTAACACTAGCTGAGCAGAGTCCCTAAGAAAGTCCAGTAGAGATTCACTGAACAGGACCAGACTAGAAGAAACTTGAATTGACCCATAAATACTTGGCTATAGGAATGATGATAAGTACATTTGGGAATGGTGTGTTATGAAGCATAAATAGGCAATACGAGTCAGAAATTGGTTCATGAGTGAACTTTTTATGTAACAACATCCTGAACACAGAGCCAGATAGGACACAGAGTTATATGGCCCTTATTTCATCTCCCTCAGAACATTGACCATGTACTCTGGAAACCCATAAGCCATAAAACAGAATCTTGTCTTGAACATTGGGATAGTTTGTGTGAACTCAATATTTTTTTTCAGTGACAATATTGAAGGTTTACTTAAAGAACTGCTATTTGTTATCAATCATGATTGTCCTAGAAGTTGAATTTCTGAAGAATGTTAACAGATAACAATTATAAAGTTTTACAGAGAAAACTTGAGATCAAGGGCAATGTAACGTATCAGCATAACAGTCATGATGACATCATCATATTAAGAAACATGAAGAAATTTTTAGAAAATTTGTGATTTAATTTTTTATTGTGATATAGGTGCATTTTATATACACATTACGATCACACTCAATGTTGAGAGTTTGTACTAGTATATAACACTACTTAATTTTCATTTTTCCCATCCCCCATCCACCCTGTAACCTTTCATTCCTATATACATGAGTTTGTTTCCTCTTTTTTTTTTTACCATTACAGTTTTTTTCTTTCCCCTCATTACTTACTCCTGCCTCCCACTTCTCTAGGATGTTTTCTGTTTTTACAGTGTCTATCATACATTCTAGGACTTACATTTTCAGTTTCTCATACCACAGAAAAGATACAGTATTTTCAGAACACATCAGTGACCTATTTATTTCACTTATGAGTATATCTTCAAGGTAGGTCTATTTGAGTATGAATGACTCAAACTTATTTTGTGGCATAGTAATACTCCATTTTATACATAAAACCACATCTTCTTTATTCAGTCTCCAGCTGATGGGCATTTGGGTTGCTTCCAAGATTTAGCTATCACAAACTGAACTGTTATAAACATAGGTGCACATGTGTTGCTGTGATATGAATCTTTTAATTCTTTCATGTATATCCCTAGCAGGGGAATAGCTAGGATAGAATTCATTATTTTTTCAACTGAAACTACTATATGGGATGAATTATTTGAAATTAAAGTGTGTTCTTGGGAATGTGTCACCCACCAGAGTATCCTGCATGTGATATTTATTTTAGTATAATGTGTCAGTACACATGTAGTGGTTTGGAACTGCATATATTTGTTATTCTAGTTTCTTAGTGTTTCACATGTGTGTGAGCAACCAAGGTGTTATGGTGACTATATCCGCATCTGGAGGTGGCCAGGGGAAGAAACCATTTTCTAGCTTTCTTGGGATGTTGGTAATGTTCATTGCCTTGAGCTGGGGGAACTGAGGATCTCTACTTCAGGCTTGGATAGAGATTACTCTCAACTTCTAGGGGCATGTATTTCCTGAGCCCACCCTGTGGATTTAGAGACCACTCAGAGTTCTGTGTCATGTGGGGTTCATCACATGGCTGCTTCCTTCATCAAACAGCAATTAGAGTGTCTAGAATAAATCTGCTGACAAGACAGAGTGTTATAAACAGGTTGTACTCTTGGGAGTGGCATCTCATCTTCTGTGATGTATTTTACTGGTTAGAAACTATCCATAGATCCTGCCCAAACCCAAGAGGAGTGAATTGCCCACAAGTGTTAACAGAAGTTAGGGAACCAGCTTGAACTCTACCTGCCATCACTCCAAACAGTCAGAGAGTAAAAGTACAAGATTTGCTGTCTTTGTATTCCTGTTATCTGTAACACCAACCTCAGCAAGTCACTTCATCTTTTTTCCATGGCTTTTCATTTATTGAGAAAAGCTCTAGGACAGCACATAATTTTCAGGTTAAGTCATTTAGATCAAACTGGAGCGATATCCTGGGAATATAAAAAGAGGACACTAAGTCTCACGAGTACCACTCTGGATAAGAGTTTCCCACACTTCCCCTCATTGGAAGATGCAAGTCTGTGCTTTTTTGTTTCAGCTCTTAGAATGAGGCTTCACTGGGGTCTCTTAAGGAAGACCAGAGATGTATTCAGTATGGTAGAGTTGCAAGACAGCAGTGGTGCAAAAGGATAGGATAAGAAATTAATGACACTCTTGCCTGGCAGTTTTGAGCTAATTGACCAAAATAAAAATATATTTGGAAAAGAACCACTCATCGAATGCCAGTTGGAAGGCAAATTTCATAAACAAACCCTGCAAAGGGACAGAACCAAGGCATAAGCTTGCAATCTTGATTATGGTTGTTGAAAACAGAGAATTAAATTTGAAACATATTTCTTTTTTCTGCACCCTTCTCTCTCCACCATGGGACAGTGTGGAAGTGGGGTAGAGAATGTACTGTTTTCCGGTTGCCATGTCTTCCATCCTTCCTCAAATTGCCTTCACAATGGAGCATCTGTACGTCCAAACAAACAGACAAGTAGGGAGATTAATGAACTGACCTTTAACATTGCAAGTATTTATTCCAGTGCCCAGGGGAAATGCATTTCTGTGCCAATGAAAATCCCCAAACTGTCTTTGATAGTTTGGTATTAAAGATAGCTCTGTCAAATGGTTCTTGAGGCATTGTGCGCATTGCCCTTCCCCTGACCCCATGCTTCTTACTACTTACATACCTCTCTCCATATCAAAAGAGATCGTTCCTATTTCCTCTTGTATGCTGTGAAAGAGCTTCTAGTCAAGAATATTGGCTGGCATTTATTAAGCACCTACTACATCAGGAACCTTATTTAGTTACTTTAATAATCTCCATCAGCCAATATTTTGAGCAATACTATATGAATGGCAATCTTATATTCTCTTTTTTAATTTTTGCACTAGTCCTAGGAAGTAGGTATTCAAAAATAGAGAATCAACTGTTTACTTATGCATTAATTGATGTGAGGTCTCTTGAAAATTTGGTAAGATGAAATAAATTGCTCCTGAGCCCTTTCTGTAGATTTCCTCATTGCAGTGGCATGGAGAATAATTGATGTTAAGCATTTATAAATGTTATCATTCTTTTTCACCTTCAGGGAACTTCTGCAGACCAAAAGGAATATATAATTAGCATGTGCACATAAATGGAATCCCAAGAAAGCAAGTCTTAACTTTTCCATCCACTGCTCTTATAATATGCTAATACTTTAGAAATAGAAAGTCATACATATGAATCAATAGCATAGAAATGCTTGACTAACAGGTTGGAGTCAAAGGTCAAATTTATTATAATTGCTACTGTTAGAAGATGGCCTAAGTATGTGTAGGCTGCTGTTTCTGTAAAACACACATTTTCAGGCAATTTTTTATGCAGCTGTAGGTAATCAGTTAATGCCCATTTCTTCACACAAAGTTATTTCCTGCAAGCCCTTATTAAATATTTTTCTTTCCCTTTCTGATTTGTCTCTCCTTTTGAATTCATGTCACAGAAGCATCAGAGCTAATTCAAGAGTCCTTCTTGCGGGGGAAACAGTCCAGAGTACTTTCCACCTGTGCCTTAAAGGACCTGTTATGACCTAAATAGAGTTCAGAGACAAAGAGATAAGTAGATAGGGGACCTGTTCTAGAGAGAAAAGATTTCTTTAGAGTTGGTTTCAAGTTTTTGTATTTCTGCTCAACAACAAAACTAGTGCAATATGAGAATCATTAGTAAATATGGACTATAAGAAGTTCTCCAGAAAGGCTGTTTTCTCAGGTAAGCATTATCTGTATTATTCCTCAGGTTATTGGTTAGTGATACCCAGAGGTGCAGGGATGCAGTAGCATGGTCTCTGGAACTGTATTGCAAGTGACCAGGGAGGATGGCTAGACTTACCATATTGCAGGCATCCTTTCATGTTTTTGCTCATCTTTTGGATACCAAGAGCTATGATGCACAATTAGAACAGCTACATATCATTTGATTTCATGCCATTTCAACCTGATTATGCTAGCATTGTATTAATTTATAGACTCTAAATTACATTTTAATGGTCTTGTTTGCATTCTCTCCCTTTATTTTTTCTGGTTGATAAAATTTTAAAAGGACATCTGTGTGCTAAAAATGACTTTTTCCATAGGTTGCAAAGTCATGGGACAGTTTGGTAGCAATTTTTCTTAGTTAATAACTTTCCCTATCTTATCAAACCAGGCTTGGCTTAAGGGCTCTTTTAATTCAATTGTTGTTTAACTTTGCCATTTGTTGACTAGACAAATGAATAATCTCTTCCCACCTCATTTTAGTTTTTTACACATTTGTCTTCAACTCTAAAGAGGAGTCTGGAATCTGGAGGCCTGGTCAGAGGACTAATGAGAAATTCTAAAGCTGATTTACAAGGTTTTAATGATGAATCTGTCTCCTTTAGTCGATGGAGGAAATGGAGAGAGTCTATGCCATGATTGTTATTATTCTCACTAATGGCAAATATTTAATGGGATTCTCTGCTATGTACAGAACCTTATGATATGTCTATAATGATTATTTTCAACTGGTGGCCATTTTGCTGCCTTTCCCTTCCCAGAAATCAGTTGGAAATGTCAGCAGACATTTTAAGTCACACATTTTCCCACTTGGTGGATGCATCCCAGAAATGATACGAAAAATTTTATGATAGAGGAGGCAGTCCTCCATAGCAGAGTCTCCAACCCAAGACATCACTAGTAGAAGGCTTGGTCTGTGAAGAGAAATGTTCCCTTCTTTCATTGAGGAGAAGGACAGATAAAGAATAGAGATGAAACATGGGAAAGAAGATCCGTCAGCTAGAGAAGGGAAACTGATCCTTATCTCAGCACCACACATGGTGTGTCACAAAGTTCACGCATAATGGGGAATAGCACTTACCATGGCACCTAGCAAGAGGATCATCAACAGAATAGCACTTACCATGGCACCTAGCAAGAGGCTCATCAACAGAATAGCACTTACCATGGCACCTAGCAAGAGGATCATCAACAGAAGAGGAAAAAAGCACCACAGGATTCCTTAGGGGAGAAGGGCAGAGTCCTTCTTTTTCCTGTCTTTTCTCTACAGAGAGCTCTCTGTACCATGGAGTTTAATAATCTCTTTACACTGATGACTCCCCAGTGTCTACAACAAACTCAGTCTTTCCCTCTGATATTTAGCCTCACATACCCGAATGAATGATTTTATGTTCCCACGTGGATGTCTCTCTCTTACACACCTGTAATGTGTCTGGTATAGAATATTTGATTTTCTCTTCCAAACTTGTCTTAACGCCCAAGGGTTCCCTTTTCGAACAAATATGTTCCATTGTGCCAACTGCATAGGTTTAAACCTAATTCTTGCCATTTTCCACATAACTATATCCATTCCACAGTGAAGTCTATGGAGTTTATCTTTCAAATATTGTCACTAAACCTCCTCCTTTCTCTATCTTTTTTCTTTACTCTTTAGATTGCTGCAACAGATAGGCTTCAAAGATTAACTTCCAAAATGGTTCACCTTTGTCTCCCTCTTCTTACCCTGCTCCCGTCCTGGCCACATATGATGCCTGTATGCAAATTTGATCTGACATTTTATGGTTGTCCTTAAAAACCATTCCTTGGTTTTCCACTGTGACCTACATACCTTAGCTGGCTTTCAAGTCCCCATGAGCTCCAGCTGGTTAGTCCATTGTGAAAGCTTTTGTTATAAGAACAAAGAGACACAAAGACACACAGAGAGAAGATGGCCATATTATGAGGAGGCAAAGATGGAGGACATTTGCAATCATCAGGTCTAATGTGGCAATCATATACTGTCCCACTCTACCCCAACCTTGCTTTAATTGTCTGTTTTAGGACCTAACAGTATATGAAACATTTCTTGTTTATTTGCTTATTGGCATTCACCACTGCCATGTAAATGTCACACAACAAAAATATTCTGGTGATAACTACGGCCTCTCTTTTACCTAGAATGATGGCTGAACTTAGCAGATAGATCAGATTATTTTTTTTAGTGAGTGGACCACAGTGAAGCTGCTTTGAGTAACTAGGCAATAGCTAATAGAGCATAACTCATTTTGTTGGTGTTTTGACTTGGAGAGGGTACAACTTTTCAGTGAAGGCATCTAGAGTTCTCTGAAGAAGATTGCCCTCATCTGAGTGAGAAGAATCTCAGCCATGTTTAACGCTTAACCTTGGGTAGAGAGGGACATGCATGGTTGTACTCCATCAAACCCACCCTCTTTGCTCTACAAATATTTATGCTGAGAGCTCCCCGCACTCCAGCCTAACAGGAGCTCAGGAGAGCCACATACAAGAGCTGAGTGTAATGGAGACATTGCAGTGCTATTAGCACAGATGGTTGTCATATGTATGCAAATGAGAAACAAATTGAATTTGGTGTCCCCTCTCACCAGCTGTCCTATCAAGGAAGGCTCCCAGAGCAGCAAAAGAACTGCTGCTACACTGCTAATCTGTCACCACAGATTAATTACAATGAGCACATTAATCACCATTTGTTTCTAGCACAAAAGAAAATATCTTGTTTTTCAAGTACGTCCTGTTAAAAGAAGGTGTCCAGCCTTGTAGCAATGAGGCCCAACAAGGGCACGAAGCTTCATTAGTTAAGAACTGGAGGCAAATGAAGGATGAAGGGCCCGAGGCGGCACACTGCCTCCAGCGCTGTGGATAGTGAGGCCTCCAGATAAGGCAGAGAGGCTGAGGCTGCATAACGAAAGGCAGCTAGCCAGCTCTCGGACATAGGAGCCCATGCATTTCAAAGAGGAAATTTCATGTAGTGGATTCCCAAAAACTTGGGAACTGACTAAATAGATATTTTAAATGAATTAGTGTAGTTGTTATTATCATTTGGTAGAGAGTATGATGACTAGAATACAATCTATAGACAGGATCAGAAGAATTTAGTTCTGGGTGTGTACCTAGCTCTTGTGTAGAAATCGTACTAAGCTTGCATTTTTAATGCTTTTTGAAGTTGAGACCCTTTTGAAAATTTTATGAACATAACGGCTTTTATGACCATAAAATATCTTTAGGCATAAAATATTATACTTAGTTGCATTAGAATCATTGACTCTTGGCAGTTTCTTGTGCAACCCTGAATGATCTCTACTCTCTACTTCCCTGCAGTCCTACAATCCATCACGAGGTCATTTCCTCAGGTAAACCTTTTTATTTCTTTGAGTTCATGACTCTCCATTTTAGGAACTTCGTTGTTCACTAACTGTTCAACAGATATTTCTTATACTTGATGATAAATAGGCACAGAATGGTAAAGGAAGAAGGTACCATTCAGGTTTTCATGAAACTTTATTCTAGAAAGGAAAAGAGACATGACTCAGATACATGAAATTTCAGTCAAATGGACTATAATGGAGGGTCCCTAGTACTATGAGAGCATAGTACTACTAGTACTCTCAGAACTAGAAAGATTCAGTGTTCTTGGGGTAAAGGAGGCTTCACTGCCATAGTGACAGTAACATCAAAGTCTGAAAGATGAGGTATAGAGAACCTGACCAAGATAGAAACCAAAAGAGTTGCATCCAAACAGGGAATGATCCCTTGAAGAAGAGCACAGGATGTGCACAAGAAACTGAAAATCAAAGCAAATCACTTTTAGAGAGACAGAGATAACATGGTGAATATCTTAGCAAAAGAGAAAGAATCTTAAAGGTTCAAGTAAAGAAAACTATCTTTATTCTGAGAGGAGCAGAAAACCATTAAAGTGTTTGTACAATAAATCTGATCATATTTGCATTATTTTTAATGCAATTGAATTTATTGGTACATTTTAAATAAATATTATGATCACACTCAGCATTAAAAATTTTTACTTGTATGTGACACATGTTGATTCTCACTTTTTCTCTTTCCCCTGTCCACCCTTCTACTGGCAACCCCCTCTATACGAAAGATTTGTTTCCATTTTTTATTTTCCAATTTTTTTCTTTCCACTCTACATTTTCCTCTACCCCTCTTTTTACCTTTTCATTTGAACATTTTCTATTTCATAATATTTGTCATACATTCTGGACCTCATTTACATACACCTTTAGTTGCTCATGCTAGAGAAAGGAAATGGTATTTACCCGTATGTGTTCTATTTATTTCACTTATGAGTATGTCCTCAAGGTACCTCCATTTGAGTATAAATGACTCAAATTTATCATTCTTACGGCTTAGTAACAATTCATTATACATACATACATTCATACACACATGCATATATATATATATATATATATATATATATATATATATCTGAGTTATGGCTTAATATAATCCAGTCTCCAGTTGATGTGCATTTGGACTGTTCCCAAGATTTAGCCATTACAAACTAAACTGTCACAAACTATGGTACACATATGTCACTGGGATACAATTCTTTTAAATCTCTCATGTATATACCCAGAAGAGAAATAGCAGGGTCAAATGGACATCTAATCCTAGATTCTGAGGAATTTCCACACTGATTTCCACAGTGGTTGCACCAGTCTACATTCCCAGCAACAGTGGAGAAGGGTTCCTTTCTCCCCTCAGCCCTGCCAGCATTTGTTGTTAGTTGATTTCATGATAGCAGCCGTTCTTTCTGGAGTGAGATGAAATCTCAGTGTAGTCTTCATCTACATCTCTTGAATGACCAATGATGTTGAACATATGTTCATATGTTTCTTTACCGCCTTTACTTCTTCCTCTGAGAAGTGTCTGCGTGTTTCAGATACCCATTTTGAGACCGGGTTTTTGATTTGGAGGGGACTGATTTTTTTAAAGTTCTTATATATTCCAGAAAGTAGTCCTTTGTCTAAGGAGCAGCTGGTAAAGTTTTTTTTTTCCCAACTTGTCTGTCATTTTGCTTTGTTGGTTTCTTTTGCTTAATAAGATAAAATCCAATTAGTGATTCTGTCTGTAGTTCCCATGCTGCTGACGTTTTGTTTATAAAGTCTTTCCCTATGTCAATCTCTCCAAGATTCTAGGAATCTTTCCATTTCTTCTATGCTTTCCATATTATTGTAGCACAGGTTTTTGAAGTAGGTGTTGACTGTCCTCTGGATTTCTGCTGGATCTGTTGTGGTTTCACTCTTTTTATTCCTAATTGGATGGATTTGGGCCCTTTCCTTCCTTTTTTTGATAAGGTTGGCTAAGGCCTTGTCTGTGTTGCTTGTTCTTTGAAAGAACCAACTCTTTAATTCATTGATTTTTTTTGGAATAATTTTCTTAGTCTCCATTATATTTATTTCTCCTCTGATCCTTATAATTTCTTCCTTTGCATTAGCTTTGGTTTTGTCTTGCTCTTCTTTTTCTAGAAATTTGGTAACTTTAGGTTGTTTATTTGAGCATGCTCTGTTTTACTAGTGTTGGCATTCTCTGCTATGAATATTCTTCATAGTACTGCTTTCATTGTATCACATAGATTCCTGTATATAGTATTAGCATTATCATTTAATTGTAGAAACTATTTCTTTTTTAATTGCATCCATGACCCATTGGTTGTTGAGGAGAGTGTTGTTCAGTTTCCATATGTTTATGAAGTTCTTAGAATTTCTTTAGCTATTTATCTCCAATTTCAAGGCACCATGATTTGTCAGTATATAGGGGATAGCTTGATTTCCTTTGTGTTTATTTAAACAAGTTCTGTGAAGTAATCTGTGGGCTATTTTGGAGAATGACCTCTGTGCAGCTGAGAAGAATGTGCATTCTGTTTTGTGGAGTGGAATACTTTGTACACAGTCCATTTGTTTAAAAGTTTGGTTCCATTATAATATTTCATTATTGATTTTGTCTAGTGGATCTGCCCATTTGTGACAGTGGGGGTATTGATGTCCACCACTACTATTGTATTAGTGCTTATTTGGCTTTTCATGTCCATTACTATGTGTTTTATATAGTTGAGTGTACTCACATTTGGTGTGTCTATATTTATGATTGTCAGGCCTTCCGCTTGGATTGTTGCCTATATGAGAATGTAGTGATCTTCTTTTTCTCTCTTAAATAGCTTTGCTTTGAAGTCAACTTTATCTGCAGATAAGATAGCAACTCCTGCTTTTTTGGAGTTTCCTCTTGCATGGTGAATTGTTTTACATCCTTTTACTTTCTGTCTGTGGATTTCTTTTTGAATTAAGTGTGTTTCTTGAATCCAGTTTATCGATGGGTCTTACTTCTGATCTATTTTCCAGTCTATTTATTTTAATTGATGAATTGAGGCCATTAGCATTGATGGTTATAACTGATATGTGTTGACTTATACTTGTCATGGTATTTTTCTGTAGTTGGCAATATTTTCCCCCTGCCATTTTTTTTTCTTGCCTTGCCTAGTGGCTTCACTCTGCTAGGCCTCATGGAATTGTGAGGCTCATTGTCTTTTTCTGGGATATTATTCAGAATTTTTTGTAATACAGGAATGGTGTTCATGAAGTATCTTATGTGTTCTTTGTTGCATAATATCTTATCAATTTTGAAGGATAGTTTTGCAGGATACATCAATCTAAGTTGGAAATTGTTTTCTTTTAGGGCTTGGAATACTTCAATCCAGGCTCTCTTTGATTTGAGGCTTTGTGCTGAAAAGTTTACTATAATACTGATGGACTTTCCTTTGTGTGTGATTTGTTCTTTTGCTCTAATTGCTTTCAATATTTCATTCTTCTGTTGAGATTCATGTATTATGACTATTATAAGCCCAGGTATGCATTTTTTCGATCACGGTTAGTTGGAGTCCTGTATGCCTCATTTATCTGTATTTGAAATTCTTTTCTCTTGCTTGGGAAGTTTTCTGCTATTATATCTGTGAAGTTTTTTTTCTTCTTCTTCTTCTTTAATGTCATTTGCACTCTTTTCTATTTCTTTCGTGACTCCAGTCAGTTTTAAACTGTTCTTCTTTGCAACTTCTAGCAGGTACTGGATTAATTTCTCATTGTCTCTTACTGCTTTTAAGAAATCTTTCTTTTCTTGGTCACTAACTGCAATCCTGTCTTCTATATCTGAAATTCTGTCTTTGGAATCACTAGTTCTATGATATAAGCTTTCAGTGGAGTTTGTAATCTCTTGAATTTCTGTTTGAATCTGTTTATTGCATTCTTTTTTTTTTTTTTTTTCGAGACAGGGTCTCACTTTGTAGTTCAGGCTGGCCCTGAGCTCACTATGTAGCCCAGGCAAGCCTGGAACTCAGCAATCCTCCTGCCTCTGCCTCCCAAGTGCTGGGATTACAGGTGTGAACCACCACGCCCAGCTATTGCATTCTATTTTTGTTCTATGCTGGGATTTCATCATGTTCCTGAGGACTTCTATTTTATTTTATTTATATCATTTATCCTGATCATCATCTGAGAGATTATTTCTGATTTCATTTTTTCTAGGTACTCTTTTGTGCCCAGTCCAGAGAGTCCAGGTGGTTGTGTTTCAGGGTGGTTCATTTCTTTGGTCCCTATTTTTCCCTTTGGAGATTGGGTATTTTGAGTTTAGGTCTTATTTGTGTTTTTTCTCATTTTGATTTTTTTTTGTTATTGTTAGTCTTTTTGGTTTAATATCTGGGTTAATGTTTGTACATTGTTTTTGCAAGTATCTTTCTTGCTTACATTTAGAAGCCTGAAAAAATGATGTATTCTTGGGTCATCTTCCTGATATCATTACCCCTTAGGTCTCTGTATAAATCCCAGCACAACCCCAGCACTTACCGTATAGATGCAGATTCTGGGCCTGAGTCTTTCACAGTGGTATGGTGAGAAGTCAGAGCATAAGTGCTGTTTAGGTGGTGTAGACCTGCTCATCTCATATTTGCATTTTAAACAGACCTCCTCATCTCTCATATTAGAAATAGATATTGGATTTAGTGATGGCTTTGGCTGCTAAAATTTTTGGATACAGTTAATTATCTGTAGTTCTCTGCTGGATCATGTGAGGGTGTTAAGTAAAAATAGTAGACATTACCTTTCTGTAGAGCAACTTCTATTGTTTAGGGTTAGAGAAGAACTGAATGATTCCTACTCAGAACAGAGAATTGCTTTTGGGTAGAAGGAGGTCTCAGAGGTTTTGAACTATGTTTAATACTAGTCTTATTTTTAAAGAGCTTAAAGTCACCCTTTGAGAATCAATAATTTCACAAAGAAGCCTAACAAAAATGAACAGAGGTATGAAAATAATGGGAGGTGTGTGTGTGTGTGTGTGTGTGAGTTGGTAGCATATGTGGAAGAAATGGAAAGAATCATTCTTGTGATTTTAAATTTTCAACTCCTATGAGTAGTTATTTTTCCAAGGTTTGCCATGCTGCTTCTTGCTGATAATTGTGTTGGCAAATAAATGA
Source organism: Thryonomys swinderianus (assembly GCA_004025085.1). Taxonomy (NCBI): domain Eukaryota; kingdom Metazoa; phylum Chordata; class Mammalia; order Rodentia; family Thryonomyidae; genus Thryonomys; species Thryonomys swinderianus. The sequence goes on along the minus strand of PVIC010010231.1, from coordinate 30,590 downwards.
GAAGCTTTCCTTTATATTAAATTATTAATATTATTTCACATGACTTTCATCCAATCTGTATGTTATACCATGATTTATTAAAAGAAACTTATGACAATAAAGTCATGTCAGGGGTAAACATTTTTGTCTAACACATGATGTTTAAAAAAATGGAAATGAGTCTCTCGGGAGGCAGAGACAGGAGGATTGCTGAGTTTGCGGCAGCTTGCCTGGGCACCATAGTGAGCTCAGGGCCAGCCTGAACTACAAAGCAAGACCCTGTCTCAAAAGCCAAAAAAAAAAAAAAAAAAAAAAGGAAATGAGTGTGATTATGAGCTGTATATAAAATGTACCAATAAAGAATTCAATTTTTAAAAAGCCATGTGTGACATAGAGTATTGTCATCCTAGAAGATGAAACCATTCCCTTTTTTTCAGGTCATTTTTATGCACATAATTTCTTCTATGTTCAATAAACCTTTATTTTTTATTTAAAAATAAAAATAAAAATGGAAATGACATCCTTTACTTTCTTTTTTTTTTTTTTTGACATCCTTTACTTTCATAGAGGAGAATTGTTGCCTCACAAAATAATAAAATATTGGAAAGGGGAAAGTGATGAAAAGGGGTTAATTTTATGTCTCAACTTGATTAGGTTAAAGCATGCCCGGGTAATTAATAATCATTATTTCTGTGTGTTCTGGGTAAAGTTTAGCATTAAGTGTGGACTGAGAAGACCCACCTTTGTTAACACTCCACTATGTACCAAGGAGATCAAGTAGTAGAGGAGGGAAATTGTCCATCTCTTTCTTGTCCTTGGACACTGGAGTTCTTGATTCTTCAGCCTTTAGACTCTGGGTCTTCCACTGCCTCCACTTCAAGATCTCTGGTCTCCAGAGTCAGGCCACGGGTACAGCATTTACTCTTGGGACCCCCAGACTTGAATATTCACACTGAATAACTTTACCAGTGTTCCTGGCTCTTTATCCTGTAGACAGAAATCATGGGACTTTTCATATTCCACAGTCACCTAAACCAATTACCACAATAAGTCAACCCCACCCCCACACAGACACACAAACACATGCACATGCACACATGCACACTCATATGTACGACTGACTGATTCCTCAGAGAAGCCTGAATTACATATAATAGAGGGTGATTTTTACAGAAATATCATACATAGAATCCATCTTGAAGAAAATTAGAAATACTGTGTAAAAGGCATTTATCATCAAAAAAAGATGAGAAAAAGTCCGTATTCCCTCACCCCAACAGTAGTGATTAAATACATAATGGTAAAGTATACAAAAGAATGCTGTACAGTAATTCTAAGGGTATTATTGAGATGCATGTTCATTGATATAAAATATGTCCATGATATATACTTTCTTGTCTTCTTACCACCAAATTTACAAAGCTGCTTTGACAAGAATACATGGTCTTTATCTTCAGTCTTGGTTCAAAGGAAGAGGGCTGCCTGCTCCGATGGAGGCACAATTATTCTACTTATAATCTAGACTCTATCTCCAGTTGTTACAATGTTTTGTTCACTATAAAATTCTTCCTCCCTTTCTGCTTATGCCCATCAGCAGAAAAAGAGCTCCAGATCTTCTCACATTCACCAGCAGATGTTCCATCATCTGCACTCACCCATTTAGAACAAAACTCTACAATTTAGTCTACAATGCCTGTTTCCACTTCAGCTCACTCCAATCTAGTTTCTCTCCCTACACCCAATAAAATCTTGGTCAAGGATACAGACTGCTTTCATGCTGCCAAATACTTTGGCTGTTTCTGTGACCTCATTTGATTCACTCAGTGCCATCTGATGTTATTGACCTTGCCTCCCCTTGGAGCTATCTTTCTTTTTGACCTTGTCTTTATTCATACTAATGTCTAGGTGGGAAGGCTTCAAGATTTTGGACTAGCTTCCTTTTTTGCCCTGAGATAGATTATTCTTTATTTTGCTTGCAGGTTAGCATAACCTAGAAAGGTTTATGAATTCTGTGATACCTAGGATCCCACATATAGAGAATTATAATTTCTGGGTATAGAGCTCTGGTTTGGCAGGTTTTAGAAGCTTCATGGACAAATAGACCCTCAATGTTGGGAAACACTGATCTTGGTTGTAACATCTGGTTCCAGTGTTTTATAAATTGTAAAACTGATTCCTATTAAATTTATATCATCAGTGTCTAGCTGGAACTCACTGGAAGAGCTAGGCCAATTTATGTGAAAACCACAAAGCCTATCACAATAAGAGAACTACATTGAGATCCTATAGTGTCCTATGAATGTTGGTATCACACATTTGGTACATTAATATGTGCCTGTCAGTATGGTGAATATTAAGGCCTTCATATTTCCTCTTGTATGTATGTACATTCTAGGGTTTAGTATGCAGTTTCAATAATCTACTGGGTGTCTTAGAAGACATCACATACAGATATGGGAGTTTGCTTTATTTCAGAATACATTTGAGTCATGTCTTACTGATAGATATCTAAGTCATTTTTTTGACTCACATTTTATTGGTACATTGTATCTACACATCACAGTTACACTCCACATTGAGAATTTGTACCAGTATATGACACAACTTAATTCTCATTTTCCCCCTCCCCGACCCACCCATCATAAAGATACATATTTGATATTTGCCTATGACAATTAAATATCTACAAAAAAAAACAACAAATGGCTTGAAATATTTTCCCCACATTTTTCTCTTAGTTTCTAACACCTAAATTTAGTGGACTTTATTGTTTTCTTATCGTTGAATTCATAAATGTTAAAAATACTCATAGCTCAATTACTTTAAATTCTATTTTCCTTCTCTTTCCACAGCATTAAGCATATCTCTTAACTTGTCTGCTTTTGTTTTGATTTTTGTAAAGGATTTCATTTTTATATTTTTAGCTGTTTTAGTATTTCCATTCTATTCTAAACTGTTTCTGCTCTTATTTTCATTTTAACCCTACAATTACATCAGCCTTTCGGTTACATTTTTCCAACTTACTTTTAAATGGCAGAAATGTATCTTTCTGTAGCTTTTGTTTTTGCAGATACCAATTATTTATGTGTTGTATCATTTAATTCTTCTCTATTGTTTCTTTCAAACTATTTTCATTGCTTTCCTCACTATTTTCTCCATGTCTATTTATAAATTTTTTTTGTTCTCTGTTTTTTAATATGACCATGTTCTTTTTTCCTAACAATTTCTGATTCATGTAGCATACACTTTTCCCACTGATGTACTCTGAATGAATGATTTTTACTTTCTTATTTTAGCTCTCACATAGTAAATGATATGCTCTATTTAATGTAACAGTTTTCACATTTTTGTGCTTTCTATTGGTGATTTTTGCTTTTTAAACAGTATTGAAAGACTATTCAGGGTTCTTAAGTACAAAGGAACTGCTCTGTGTGCTACAGAGAAAATATAAGTGCTTCAGTAAGCCTTATTCAGGTAAATAATGGTAAGACATTATCAATATAGATTTAAAAAGATGTTAAAAATACCTAAAACGGCTGGGTGCAGTGGCTCATGCCTATAATCCCAGCACTCAGGAGGCAGAGACAGGAGGATTGCTGAGTTCAAGGCTTGCCTGGGCTACATAGTGAGCTCAGAGCCAGCCTGAACTACAAAGCAAGACCCTGACTAAAAAAAAACCCTAAAACAAGTTATGTATTGACCAGTTAATAGAAATGGCAAGACCAAGACTTGTGGGAACCAACATTTGTATATCTCCTGGGAGTAGTGCTTCACTATTTTCTAATTCAGTGTTCATAGCAATTTATGTAACTATATTATCATTTTGAATTAGTGGTGTCTCTCTGTTAAATCTTATATCCCAGACAGAATTTCCACTTGTATTTCTTGGTTTTTGATTGTTAGCTTGTTGGTTTGGAATGAGATCTGTGAAAAGTAAGAATGTGTTGCTGTTTTAACCCTGGTAAAACACTTTTTGAAATTTAAATCTTATAAAAAGATTTGACCTTCTCAGGCAAAATTTCACTGACTCATTTGGAAGAGATGAAAGGTTCCAAGAAGGAAGCTCAAGTTTGGAGAATGAAACGGCAGCAGTGAATGAGGGAAAAAAGGATCTGGAAAGAGAACTGGGGCATAAGTTTTGGTAGAGTACAAAGACCTCTGGGCAAGACAGTGTGAGTGATCTTCCAAGGTCTTTCCATAAAGCTATCTTTACCCTGGTACCAAAACCAGAGAAAGACTAAACATAAAAAGAAAACTACAAGCTACTGTCTTTGATGAGTATAGTTGCAAAAATCCTTAATAAAGTATTTGCAAACAGAATTCAACAAATTATTGATCATACATCATAACCATCTCAATGCCATCCTAGGGATGTGAGCATAGGACAACATACATCAATCAATAAATGTAATATATAATATAAATATAATCAAGGCAAAAAAATCTGATCATTTCAATAAATGCAGAAAAAGACTGGGAAAATCCATCACACCTTTGTCATTAAAAAAAAAAACTGACAAAAATAGTAGAACCTCACCTCAAGCAGATAAATCATAGATGACTATCCCACAGCCACTACATTCTGAGTGGGGGTGAAATTGAAAACTCCCCCTAAAATCAGGAATGAGACAGTGTGATCCACTCTTATCACTCCTGTTTGACATAGTACTCAAAACTTTAGCCAGAGCAGTCAGGCAAAATAATAGTGATAATAATAGGGATACAAGAAAAGGAGAATCTAAATTACCCTTGTATGTAGGTGGTATGATCCTTTACATAGAAGGCTCAAAAGACTCAGACAGTACCATCTTAGAGCTAATCAACAGAATTAGCAGGAAGGAAGGAACTACTTCATTGTTTTACACCAATAATAAACCAACTGTAAAAGAAATCAGTGAAAGAGTTCCATTTGCCATAGCTTCAAATAATTAAATAACTGAGAATTAACCTAAGCAAGAAGAACTATAGTACTCTGAAGAGAAATATTGAAGAGGTTGTTAGACAATGAAAAGACATTTCATGCTTCTGAATAGACAGAATTAGTACCATTAAAATGTATTTATTACCCAAAGCAAAATATACATTTTATGTAATTTCTATTAAAATACAGTAACATTCTTTGTGAAACTAGAAAAATAAACCAAAGTTAAATTTCATATGGAACCAGTAGAGATCCATGATAGTCAGAGAACCTGAACAAAAAGAAGAGATTCCAGATTTCAAGTAATATAATTACAAAGGTAGAGTAACAAGAATGGCATAATATTGGCATAAAAATAGATGTGTAGATGAATATAACAGAAGACAGAGAATGAATTGCATATATTTTCAGATGAATGAATGAAGGCTCCAAAAACACACAGAGAGTAAAGTTAGCCCTCTTAAAAATGGTGTAGTGAGGGCCGGAGGGTTAGCTCAGTGGTTCCGGCGCCTGCCTCGCAAGCGTAAGGACCTGAGTTTGATCCCCGGTTACCACATATAATGCTGGGCGTGGTGGCTCACGCCTGTAATCCCAGCACTCGGGAGGCAGAGACAGGAGGATTGCTGAGTTCGCGGCGGCTTGCCTGGGCACCATAGTGAGCTCAGGGCCAGCCTGA
>PVIC010010231.1:0-24914 GCA_004025085.1 Thryonomys swinderianus | reverse complement strand
TGGTGTAGTGAAAACTGGTTATCAATATACAGAAGGATGATATTATACCCATATATGTCACTCTGTATTAAACCAAATTAAAATGGATGAAATACCTGGATATAAGAAATAACATTTTTAAAGTATTTAAAGACAACATAAGGGAAATATTTTAAGCCATAGGCACAGACAAGGACTTCCTAAACAAAATTCTAGTAGCACAAGGGATAATACAGAGAATCGAAAAAGGAGATTATATTAAATGAACATTTCTGCATAGCAAATGAAATAATCAAGAATAAAGAGACAGTCTTCAGATGGGAAAAATACTTTTTCCAGCTACTCTTCTGATGGAAGACTAGTACATAGAATGTCTAAAAACTTAATCTCTCTGAAAACAAATGACCTAAACAAAAAATGGGCAAATGAAAGAATACTTCTCAAAATAATACAAATGACCAATAAATGCATGAAAATCATCTTTATCCATTAGGGAAATTTTAATCCAAAAACCTCTAAGATTGCATCTTACTCTAGTAAGATGGCTATTATCTAGAATATAGGAAATAGCAAACACTGTTGAGGGTTGAGATAAAGGGGACTTTCTATACTGTGGTAATATATACTAGTACAGCTATCATGAAAATCAGTATGGAGATTCTTAAAACAAAATACAACAAAACAAATGAAAAACAGTGTTTGATCCAGCCTTATCTCTCTGGGCTATATTCCTGAAAGAGTTGAAGTCATTTCTGGAAACAGTCTAGATGTCCATAAACAGACAAAGAAAGAAATTGTGCCATATATATAAACAATTGTATTTTTTCAGTCATAATGAAGAATGAATTCATTTCATTTATAGGAAATGGATGAATCTTGAGATCATAATATTCAGTAAAGTAAGTCACACATAGAAAATTAAACATCACATGTTTTCTTTTATAAGAGAAGCCGAATTATAAATTAATTCAAGAGAAAAATGAAAGAGAGATGATAAGAAACAACGTGGCAGACCTTTAGAGATGAGATAAAGGACAAAGGGAAAGAATGGCAAGGCAGAGTGATATAGGGATTTATTTATATATATACACACACACACACACACACACATATATGTATTCCCTCAAATGAATGTAACTATTACACTCTGCAAATATACACCAATAAAAAGACCTACTGTGTGAATATTTGGGGGTCAGATAATTAAATTTAAGACTGCTTTTGTCATTCAGTCCCTCTGCAAGACTAAGTTACAACTATGAATGTCTGTTCACTCTTTGGTAAACTTCCATCATAAGATTATTGGAGGATCCAGCAAGACTGGGTATGGGGAGCACTTGGTACACAGTAGGATGCAGCCTGTACCCGCACTCTCCTCATTCACTCAGAAAGAAAGAGCTTTCAGGAAAGCTCTGTGCCTGCATTGCTGACGTTCCTCAGATAAGTTTATGATCCATACCCAGAAAAATCAATCTCCAACTCAGGCTTGTTTATTACCCAAAGTGCTATTAAACTGCTTGATGACTGTTCTTTTCATGAGCACTGGCACTGAATCTCTCGTAGTTATTTTCCTAAATAAAGTCCACTCTGAGCAAATGAAGATCTGCACCAGTTACTGTGCTATGGAAGGAAGACACACTGTGGGTACTGAGAGCTGTGAGGATTTCAGAGACATCTGTATGGGGAGGACAAGCAGGGTCCTGGTTGGCCTCACATGGCTTCTGGCTGCTATGTGAGGCCAACCATTTGGCTGTCAAAGTTCTGGTCAATATACTCCTTAAAAATCAGCCCAGTTAGGGCTGGGGATTTAGCTCAAGTGGTACTGTATCTACCTTGGAATCACAAGGGCCTAAATTCAGTCCCTAGTATGACCAAACAAGCAAAGACAAACAAAAAAATCAGCCCAGTTATCTTCACATTAAACTTGGAAGGCCTCCTGAAGGTGTGGCCCTGCAAGTTAGGCTCAGAGTCTTTCCCATGATGGTATCAAGACTGGTGGAAGAAAGGAGAACACTCTTAGCTACTGCCCCCGACTACTGTTTTCACCAGGCTGAAGGCTAGACCTGGTGGATCAGCCATTTTGCCAAGGTGTCTGTGTCAGGACTTTGCAAGGGCTTTCTTCAGATGAGGCTTGATTGTGTCCAGACAGGAAAGTTTTTGCTTGTTCTGTTCTCTGGCCAAACACTGGAATCAATGAGGGGAAAGCTAAATACTGATAATACTTGAAGTTCTCCTGGTACATTGAAAATTATAAGTGAGATTAGAGTCCTGTGTCTGCCTCTCCCTGCAGGGGAGTTTGATGCACAGTGAGGAGGGGGCATGATGAAAGTCCCCATCAGATTTTTACCTTTATCACTTAACACATGACTGCAACTGATACCTTTGCTGCCTGACCATTTCTACTTAACATCTTTTATCTGCTTCATTTTTCTTCTCTATAAAATGATGCTAATGATTCTTCTGGATTCCCCAGGAATGGGTGAGAGATGACACAGGGTGCTCTGCACAGCTGATCCATCACTGAGATTACAAATTGGAAAGAGAACACTGTTGTCAATTCCTTCCACAATGGAGGTAACCGGAGCTTGGAAATACCAAGTCAGTTACTCAAGGTCTGCAAGTTGACAACACTCATGAGCAACACTGAGGCACAGACCCAAGTCTACATTTTCTACCAAAAACTCTAGGGATATTTTGGGCTGCAAAGCAACAAAATTAGCTGTGGTGGCTACTGTTGGATGTGATCTTCCTATGCACACATTCTGCTGCCCTTTCACCATTTTCTAAGAGATCACAATACAAAAAGAAGACTTTTTTAGCCAGATGCTAGCATCCCAAGAATGATGGACTTCTCAGTCTCCAGAGTCATGAGCCAAATCAATCTCTGTTCACTATTAAATACACAATCCATGGTGTTCAGTTATAGCTCCACAGAACAGACTACATATTACCTTCAGCAAGAAGGGATTTGATATCATGAGGTATTTCATGAAGTCAAAAGTTAGCTGAATCTATAGAAAAGATTGGATCTCTGTAAAGTCAGAAATCTTTTTTTTTCCCTCTTTCTCTCCCTAATCTAGCTCTGTCTGTCGATCTATGTTTATCTACCTACCTATCACCTATTATGTATTCCTCTACCTAGCTTTGGTTATTTATATATTGGTTTATTTCTGTCTCTTGCTTATACTCCAGCAGTGCCCAATATGTTGTACCCAACCAACATCAGTGTCACCTGGGAACTTGGTACCTATGTAGATTCACAAGCTCTGTCCAAGTCTTGCAGTATCAGAAATAAAGGATGCCAGCCAGCAACATATGTTTTAAGAAGCCCTCTATGATTGTGATGCTCACTAATGGTTGAGAACCACTGTCATGAACCACATTTATCTCTTTTCTACGTAGCAGAAAATAGCATATAGCATGGTCCTTTTTTTCATGCAATGGCTTCAGGCCACTGGGAGAATCTTGAATTGATTGGCACCTGTTTCTCAGTTTACTAAGATGGCACTTGCTGATCAAGCTTAGACAGTGAACAGCCCTTGGAGTATAAACTACTGTGGTGGACAGAAGTGAACAAAGAATGCAAGTAGCATTGTATAAACATAGTTAATCAACTTGCAACAAAAGAATAATAAATTGGAAAAAGATGCTGAGCAAGAGTGTAATGATAAAAGAAGTAGTAGAAGTAAGTAATAAGAATATTTGTAGGAGTGATGATATCTACCAATCATTGAATACTCAAGGGTAGAGCTTGGTGTACATCACATAGATCATTTCATCTAATTCTTGCAATATATCTTTAAAATAGTATTGTAAAAAAAAATCCTGCTCTCTCCCCATTCTTGAGAAAGTTATTCTAAGATCTCTAAATTTTCAGAGAGCACTGACACCTATACACACACATATATATTTATTACACACACACACACACACTCGCACTATATTTTCCCTGTACATATATATCTGTACTAAAGCTGACTTTATAAATGAGGCAGAGTAAGAAACAAAAAAAAAAAACCCATAACTACTAGTAGAAAAAATTTAATGGAATTAAAAACATAAGACATCTTTAGGTGAAACAAAGTTTAATTGAACACAAGTACTGTGATAGTGTGACATTCGGTCTGAAAGCTGGAAAGGCTGCTAAGTGTGAGCAGGTAGGTTTCATGGACAGTGTGCATACACTGGACCTAAGAGAGATTCATGACCAGGGAGGCAGGGAGCAGGAGGCTGAAAGACTTCATCATGCTACTTAGCATTAGTTACTTATGAATTATCTACTCTGAAATGTTACATGTAATATATTCGGATCACAGGTAACCATGAACAACTGAGACTAGAGAAAACAAAACTGGATGAACGGGGTGAGAGGGTTGCACTGATATTTTATAGATGTGAGGCAGTTTTGAAATTTTGGTAGAATTTTGATGAGGCAGCAGTTGAAATCTTACCTACGTCAAGGATAATAGGTTGCTATTCAAAAGTCATCAGTACATTCTATATCCTGAACAGAGTAAGAGAGGTGCTGGAGATGTGAGATTTTCCAGTATAATTTTTTGAGGCCTTTAAATATTTGAAATTTATTTTGCCTAGTGTGAAGCTCAACTGGACAGAGAAGATGAAAAGCATTTAAAAAAATCTTTATTGGTACGTTGCATATAAACATCATGATCACACTCAATGTTGGGAATTTGTACCAGTATATAACACAATTTAATTCTCATTTTTTCCCATTCCCCTACCCACCCCACAATCCTCCACCCCCTAAATACATAAGCTTTGTTTCCCTTTCTTTATTACCATCACATTTTTTCTTTACCACTCATTACTTATCCCTCCACCACATTTCCCTTTAAATATTTTCTATTGATGAAAGGCATTGTAACTAACTTTACCAAGAGAGACCATAAATAGAGAGCAAATGTGGATTGAGATAAAATATCCCAGAGATTAACCAGCAGGACTCTGGATGGGTATTTGATTGCAAATTATAGTACTTTCCCCAAAGTTTGCCTGTCCTGTCCAGCTATGGGGGTAAGGGATGCTTATTAGTACTCTTAGGTCTGTCTTAAAGGTACCAGTGTATTTTTCTTCTTATTATTCATTTCCAGGATTTCAACCTGAAGGGAAGCCATTCCAAAATAAATTATCAAGTTCAGAATTTAGCATTGTTGCCACTATGGTGGCTCACGCCTGTAATCCTGGCACTCAGGAGGCAGAGGCAGAAGGATTGCTGAGTTCAAGGTTTGCCTGGGCTACATAGTGAGTTCAGGGCCAGCCTGAACTACAAAGCAAGACCTTCTCCCTCCCCCCCCAAAAAAAAGAATTTAGCATTTTTTGACTTTGCTGGCAAATTTCAACAAGCTCGCTCTCCCTTGCATTTCAGTCCTTTTTATTTTATCACTTTATCACTTTTCAAGAAGATTTAATTCAATTCTACCCACCCTTGCATTGTACTCTTTCTTGATACTCTAAAACCTTCTAATTTCTGTTCTTAAAAATTTCACAGCATCTCTTCCTCTCAGCTCATATCATCCATGATATTCTCACTCTTCTACCATAGCTCTGTCTGCCAGTCAGCCTTTTCCTGCACTAACCCATCTACACCCTTAGTCTTGGGTTCCTTTGCCCTGTCTCCCCAGCCATTCTGCCTCTAAAATGAAAACCAAGATTGAAGCCTGCCTGCTTTTCTCTGCTTCTCCTCTTTCCTCTGTTTGCTTTTTATCCTCTTTCAGACAGCCATACTGAGAATCCTGTTTTCCTTCTTTCAGAGTAGCAGTAAGAATCCTCAGGAGCTTTTTATTTACTTAGAACACACAGGGGCTGATATGGCTTTTAGAATGGCTGATACAATGGGGAGCTTTTCATCACTGTTCCCCACAGGGTACCTTGTGATGCTTTAATGGTCAAGAGCAAACTTAATTCAAATCCAGCAGGCATTATTAGGAGGCATATTGGCTACCATGTCTTTATTACTCTCATTTTTAATTATGAAGTGTAATAAGGTCACATTTCTGGAAATAGAAATCAGTAAGATACATTAGTTTAATTTGTAAAAGTAATCTCCCTTCATATATGATATGTTTCATTCCACTTCAGCTAAAACCCACATCAATAGCAGAAAAATGAAACAGGTTTCAATTAGTCTCCATAATCCTTTGAAAGACAATGAACAGGAAGAAAAAAGAAATTGGTATTTCATATCTTCATCATTTAAAGACTTTGATGATATAAAATAGATTGGCTCTATTTATTTCCCTGTTACAGCCCATGTCTTCTTGAAAGACTGTAATATGATAAAATTACTTTAATAAAACAGAGGTGAAAAGGATTCCTTGGAACTGAGTCAAAGTATTTGACTAAGCAGCAAAAAGGATCCAGGATGATCTTTTGCAAAATGCAGACTGAAACTGACCTGTGGTTTTGTGGGTGGAAGACATGAGTGAAGTTCCAAGTGGTTTCTGGAACATTCTGTAGTATTAAGGAGTAGATGATAGAATATTTCAAGGTCAAAGGCCTCATTCATGAGCTTCTCAGGGTCAAAAAAGTTTTAACTGAGTATGGAAATAGTAGAGGGTTTAAAAAAGACCTACCTGAAAACGGTGTGTGGAATCAATAGATTAAAGACCCAGGAAGTCAAAAAGGAAAAGGGCATGAGCACAAGATCCAGGTTCTAGGACCAGATATCAGATACAGATCACAGGTACAGACCCTGAGGTATTTACCTTCCCAGCCCACTTTTATTTGTCTGTGAAACAGGAAAATGTGGGTAAGTCACACTGTTAGTTTATCTGTAAAGTAATACAATGAATTATAGCTATAAACTGTATAAAGATACACAGTTTTTTACAGATAGCAAAATATTGCCATATATGTCATGCTGTTTGATCCTTGTAAGAAAAGTCTGAGAGGGGCAGGGCAGGAACCACGCTCATTTTTAAGTAAGGAACATTGATTCAGACCAAAAGGGACTTACCTTTATAGGCCACGATGGCAGAGGTAACAGGAGCCCAGATTTTCTAATGTACAGTCATTATTTTCAATTGACTAACTCAAGCTTTATAGGTAAATACGAGTAAGGTAAGTTCCAGACACCTTTTTTCCATTACTAGTAAAAGAACATAGGACCCTGTACATGCTAGGGAAGTGCCCAACCACCGAGCTACCACCCCGGCTCCAGGTTCTACTCTTACATGCAGAGGTAAGATACAAATATTTCATATCAGAGACAACCAAATGACATCACCATTTTCTTAGATCAATAATACAAAATACTGGAGTTATGACTTGATTCAGTCTAGTTCTATGGAAATACCATCGATGGATTTTCACACTTATTCTCTACTCAGTCACTTTGTTTTCCATTGGAAGCAGAGCTTGAGTCTGGTGCCTTAGATCACTCAGCCATCCTGACACCTATTTTTTTCACTACTTTCTGAAGGAGTCGGCTCTGGCAGAGGTAAATGAATATCTCCATCCCTTTAACTCACAAAAGGGAATTAAAGGAGTGTAGAAGAACAAAACCAGAGGAGGGTAACGGAATCTGTGGGTGCTGAGATGGACACAGCCTCATGCCCCTTCATTTGGCCAGCCCTGCCTCATCTGGCCCTGCTCTACAGTTAACATGGGTACGGGTTTCCTGATAGTAGAAGGCACGGGCAAGATGTGAGTGAGACAGGCGTCCACGGGGCAAGGGGACTGAGCAGAACGTGAAGCAAAGCAGCAGCTGGGATAATATAAACCGGGCTGGGGGCTACCCCTCCCCCACCTAAGCCTTCCCAGACACTGGCCTCCATTCCCAGCTGGAGGAAGCGAACAAAAACTGAAGTCATGGTGGGTTTGGGGTGTGTGTGTGTGCCCCAAACATCTCTAGCAGTTTTCGTAAGCATCTCTTTTTCCTGAATCAGCACTCAAGTTCATATCTAAAGTATTTTCTTCTTAGCCTCTTTAACAAACAAGACAGGAAAAAACTGGGTTTCAGAAACTTGCTGAAGATTAAAAATAGATGCATATTTTTCACCATGCACTAAATTGAAATTGAAGTGGATTAATGATCTAAATATTAAAACAAAAACACTAAACCTGCTGCAAGATAGGTTAGGTAGAATTCTTGGAGACCTTGGCATAGGGAAAGGTTTTATGAACAAAGCCTCAACAGCATGGGAACTAGCAGAAATAGTCAACAGCTGAGAGCTCATTTTATTAAAAAGTTTCTGCACAGCAAGAGAAACTACCAACAGCGCAAAAAGACAGCCTACAATATGAGGAAAAATTTTTACCAGCTGTTCCTCAGACAAAAGGCTACTATCTAGAATATATACAGAACTCAAAAAAATCAGGCTCCCAAATTTAAAGACCCAGGTCAAAAATGGGCATCTGAAGTGATAAGGAAGTAGAAACAACAGATAAAGAAGTAGAAACAGAAAATGAACACATGAAAAAAATGTTCAACATCACTGGTTATTTATTAGATGCAAAGAAAAACAGTACAGTTTCCATCTCACTCCAGAAAGAATATCTGCTATCAAAAAATCAACCAATATCAAAGAGAAGATCCAGTATTTGCCTATCTGTGATCTATTTATTTCATTCATTAGCATGTCCTCCAGGTGTATCCATTTGCACATAAATGAATCAATCTTGTCATTCTTTATGGCAGAATAATACTCCATTTTATAAAAAAAAATACCCACATCTTTATCCACTCTCCAGTTGATGGGCATTTGGGTTGTTTCCAAGATTGAGCTATCACAAACTGAGCTGCTATGAACAAGGGTGTACATCTATCTTTCCAATGTGATTTTTAAAATTCTTTTGGGTATATTCCTAGGAGGGGGATAGCAGGGTCAAATGGCACCCCTAGTCCTAGTTTTCTGAGGAATCTCCACACTGATCTCCACAATGGTTGCACAAGTCTACAATCCCACCAGCAGTGGAGAAGGGTCCTTTCTCCCCACAGCCATGCCAGCATTTATCGTTGGTTGATTTTGTAATGCAAATAAGCTCTAGAAAGTATGACAGTTTTTGTAGAACGAGAAATTTCCATAGGAAATTTGGTTTGGGAATGTAATGAGGGAAAGGAATAAATAGGATTCTGAAAGAAAATAAAAGAGCATGTATATAGGGCATGGGGAGGTGTGGCTGGGTGGGGATATGGGTAAAAATGAGAATTGACTTGTGTCATATATTGGTACAAATTCTCCACTGTTATGTGTGATTGTGAGATGTATATAAATTGTACCAATAAAGAATTCAATTTTAAAAAAATCAACCAGTAACAAATTCTGGAAGGGCTGTGGGGTGAAAAGGAGCCCTTCCCCACTATTGGTGGGAGTGCAGACCGGTGCAGGCACTGTGGAAATAAGTAGAGATATTTCTAAAAAACTAAAACTAGAGGTTCCTTTTGACCCAGCTATTTCCCTTCTTGGTATATTCCCAAATAATTAAAAGCTTCATACCACAGTGACATGTGTGCTCCCTTGTTTACAGCAGCACAGTTTCCAATAGCTAAATCTTGGAAACTACCCAAGGCCCATCAACCAGATACTGGATAAAGAAGGTTTTTTTAAATATAAAATGAAGTATTACTCAGCCATAAAGAAAGATGAATTTGGGACATTTATATCTAAATATTTGCATCTTGAGAGCATACTCAAGTGAAATAAATAGGACACACACATAAATACTGAGTTGTTTCTTTGGTGTGAGAAACTGAAAGTGTAAATGAAGACCAAAATATGTAATATATACTGTGAAATGAAAAGGAGTGTTTACAGGGGAAGAGACACTAATGATCATGGGAAAAAGAAAAAAGGGAAATTTAAAAATCAAAAAAGAAAGAAAAAGTGGAAACAAATCTCCCATTAGTAGGGAAGTGGGAGATTGAAGGGAGGGAAGGAGAATGGGAAAAAAAAATAAGAACCAATCTATATTATGTATAGCTACAAATTCCCTATGATGAATGTGCACATAGTGCATACCTAAAATGTGCCAATAAACTTAATGAATAACATAGATAAGTAAAAATTAAAGAAAATATCATCCTCTCCTGAGGAAGAAACAGAACTTCATAGAGGATCTGAAGTGATGTGGAAGGCCACATGTGCCCTAAGACATTGAAGAGTAGAGATATTCTGGGGGATAAAAACCACTAATCTTACAGAAAGAAAGTTATCATCGACCTCAAGAGCTGCGGCTGACCTAAGACTGAAGACTGACTCCCAAAAGCAACAGGGTACGTGAGAGATGAAGGCTGTGTTCTGAGCGTAGGCTCAAAAATGGTAGTGTTTAAAATAGAGAACTCAGAAATTGAGAAGTAGAGTTTTTAAAAATAACTTCTTTTTCATTTAAAAGATAAGGCATATCATAGCATTATTGAATGTAGAGGCGGAAAGTCAGTTAGAAGCAGAGGGGTTAAATGTGCTGTAGAGAGAGAAAAGTGGAAAACACATAAAATAAAATCACTTGTCCAAATGAGAATTAACTTGTGGCATATACTGGTACAAATTTCCCAATGTTATATGTGATTTTGAGATGTATATAAATTGTACCAATAAAGAATTCAATTTTTTAAAAAATCACTTGTCCAGAAGGAAGGGGGCCTGTTTGATCCTGAAGCAGAGGCATTTTACAAAAATGAGACTCCTAACATGAAAAGTAGCCTTCCTTGATTAGGAAATTGGGATTTATGAAAAATAATATGGTCTACCAGCTTATGGAGGAGAAGCAGGCATGGGATGGAAAGGCTGAAGGGAAAAACAATGGAAGAAGTTCAGATAACTCCTGAAAGAAATGTAGCAGGTAGTAAAGGGAGGGGTTAATGTGGATAAATGAGGCGTTAGTATATATTCCTTGGAGATTATTTTTAAATGGAAGGAAAAAAAAACCTTTGGACACAGTCCAGGAAGGATTTATTATGGGTTTCTCATTCCAAAAGACTCCCAGTTATCTCAAGAATACACTGATGTAGCACGTAACTCATACAAATTATTTCATAGCCCTTGTTGGCTCTGTTTAGTGACTTCTGGTGAACAAACTAGAATTCACTGAGTTTTTCATTGAGGTAATTAGCTGGAAGCAGAGGGTTTCAGCTCTAGCTCCTACAACACCCCCACTGTCAGTGGCCCACAGGAAAGGTGTATTTCTTGCTCACTCAAAGTTCTATCCCAGTAAATGTCATAAGCAACTTGCCTGGGTGATTTTCCTTCTAGCTCAGCAGTCTGCTGCTGCCTGGGAAATGCTGACCACCCTCCTGAAGTCACCTGTGCCCAGGAAATACAATGCTGTGTGAGATAAGCTTATAAGGCAGGGTCTCCAGACTCCAGAGCCAAATTCATCTCACTGCCCATATTTGGTTTCCACATTTTTCAGCGATTGACAAAAATCAAAAGAACAGTAATTAGTTTCTGGCATGTAAAAGTCAGTGGAATTCAAATTTCAGTAGCCGCAAGTAAAGTTGTATTGGAACAGAAGGATGTTCATCTTTTTCCATACTGTCTTTTCTGCGGCGTTATTTTTGTTTGTTCTGTTGTTGTTGTGTTTTTGTTTTTGCTTTTGTTTTTTGGCTAAAATGGCAATGTTGTGCAGTTGTGATCAAGATGGCACAGCCTGTGAAACTTACAAATATTTATCATCTTCCATTAGTCAAAGAGTTTGTCAGCTTGTGACAGAAAGCATCAAGCATCTGGTACTTACCCTCTTCATCCTAGAAGGTTATAGTTTCTTCAGCCACAGTTTCTTGATAAGAACTGGTCCTATTTGCTCAACTAGACAGAAAGAGGCTAGGACATGTAGCTTCTGGCTATGTGGCCACTTCTCTCCTCCAACTCACCCCTTTCACAGTGGGGACATAACTGTGCATCTCGCAGGGAATAGATCTTAATATGTTTAAGATATTTCTGCTCTCCAGTATCTATTTTCAACTGTGTCATCATAGGATAGTTGTGCGTGTGTACGTGTGTGTGTGTGTGTAAAAGACATGGGGACTCTTAGTTCATCAAATATTAAAACTTCTATTCTTATATCAAATCTAATCTTAGATCAGAGTCCCGATTTAACTGTAATTACTTCCTTATAGAATGTGACTCCACATGCAGTCACTTTGAGAGTTAAAGCTGCAGTGTGAATTTTAGGGTTTACAAATTTGGTCCATGGCATGCCACCGTATGCTCCCTCCCTCTCTTGTCCTGGATAAATCGTCTATGCCTGAGAATCTGTTCCCCAACCACAGCCTTACCTCAGCAATACCAAATACAGAAGAATAAATAGGCCCTCTTTCCTTAGAGGGGCATAATCATCGGGACTCATTAAGTACAGCAACTCTTCACAAGAAAAAGGTATGCTATGTAAAACAATTTTTTATCTGGTTAAAAAATGTGAAAAAATGCAACTAAAGTGTCAACACATTAAATTCAAATAATATATACAGAGCACTTTCGGGACGCTGTTGGTGCCAAATGGCATCTTATCAGAGATTTAATAACTTCATGATGTCTACCACCATCATCATGTCTAAAGCTACTTAAATAAACATAATATCTATATGAAAATGAGTCTGCCGTATGCACTAAACCACACCTCCCTTTCATTTTGAGACATGATTTTGCCAAGTTGCTGAGGCTGAGCTCAAACTAACAATCCTCCTGGTTCAGCCTCCCAGAGTACTAGGATCATTGGTGTTCATCCTAATGTCTCACTACAGAACTTTATTCATACACTGTGGGAACTTAGGTTACCGTGGCACAAAGCACTGCTTTATAAAATTTCTGGAGTTTTCATTGTGATACCAAAATTTAAGCTTTTGTTGCTCTTGGGGGAAATGCTGGTGCGGTGGAAAGATAGAGTTTTATTCATCTCCGCCAGATAAAAGATAGACTAAAATCAGTGCCCACATTGAGATCCAAACAATGTTCTCTGAGAAAACACAGAGGTGGAGTGATTAATTATCGCAGATGTTAAGCAAGAGTAATGATCTTAAGTGTGAGAAATAGAAAGCCTTTCCCCACCACACTTGCAATGCTAATCCCAATTCATTCATCATGAACCTTACCTTGCCTAGCCATTTATCCTAAATGCAAACCCAACTCTGTTCAGGAAAATCAGTCATCTCCATTTATCCTTTGTAGACATTCAGAAAGGATAGCTGCTGTCTGCTATATTTCATATTCTTTCACTCACGTGATAGGTCAGGATATTGCCAAGTGATCTCTTAAATTGAAATGATTTCCAATTTAAACTAAAGCTAAGTTTTTAAAAATAGAGCCATGAACTCTTGAAATTGTAGAATATTCTAGGACATGCATGCTTCCTTGTCTGTGGTGAGGAATCCTAGAGAAAATAACATGCAACACCTCTTCCTCTTTGGAGGGCATTAAAGACAAACGTGGCAAGATGATTGGCATGGTCTCTCTCCCTTTAGAATGAAAGATCAATGTGCAGATAAACAATGATTATATAAAACTGAAGGTGAAGAAGATACTAAGAAAGCATGGAACTCAGAGGAATACACTGTGATTGAGGTATCAAAACCAGCTCAGCCTTTATTCCTCCTTTAAAATAAATACCACTTAACTCATTCAGGCAAGTATTTCTGCCTCTTAATAATGCATCTATTGGCCCTCTAGTTTTCTTAATGTTTAAACCTCATGACAGGGCTGTAGTTTGTATGTCTTGCTGCTGGATGGCTCTGAACCACCAGTGGTATGTATGTGACTGTCCCTCAGGGGGACACAGGACAATCACGCAGGCCTACGAGAACATATTAATCATTCCTCTCCACTAAGCTCTTTTCACTGTTGATGGTATGCCATTCCTCACCATTGCAGAGTGCAGAACTTACATCAGACAACCTCTTCTAGCTACTACCTTTTCTTCTCATTCTCCACTCCTTGCCTCCAGTCAGCTCTGCTAGAATGGGCCTCCTCAGTCCAGCACCGACTAATGACAATGCTTCTTCAGAGGCCCAGTGGGTGTTTTCTCTCAATCTCCTGTTTTCCTGTAAAGCCTCCCACTGTCAGTATGTATTTCCTTTTCTTTTGTAAATTTTGTAGGTTGTCTGTGATTTGTTTTCAGCTAGAGATTTTAATCCGAGATATAGCAAACAGCACTAACTTCCCCCTTTTGTAAATAAAGTTTTATTAGAAGTCAAACATGTCTATTTCTTTATGTGATGTCCATGACTGATTTTGTGTAACAACAGCTGAACTGAGTAGTTACATCAAGAACTGCTTGACTCCCAAAACCTACATTACTCATTACCTCGCCTTTGACTGACAAAGTTTGTCAACTCCTGAGTTACTCTTTCTTATAGTTAGAATTGTATAGTCTCATATAGTCTTTGGTTCTCTTAATCATTGCTCTATTTACTTTGGACTTGCGGAAGCTTACAGCTATTTCCAGACCCTCTGGTTCAAGAAATTAGGGCAACTTGATACCAGGAGAAACATTCACTCTTTGATTTTCTTGTGCTGCAAGCCAGGGGAAGCTCTTGTACTCCAAAAAAATTCCACTATGAAAAAAGATAATTGAAATCAGCCACATCTACTTTCTTGAAATTTATTCTATCTTTTCTTCTAAAAAAAATCCCCTTAATTTGTTTTAATAAACTGGGGGTTATTTTCAGATGAATCTTCCTGAGGGTTACTACCTTCTGAGGACTATTGTTTTTTATGTAGGTAGGTACTGTACCTTAAGCGAATTTTGTAAAATATTTTATTGTTAATAAGGGTCATGTAGATAAACCAATAGATCCAACAGTACCAGTAATCATCAATCATCTATCTGTCAGTCTATCATCTATTATCTCTATAGATACCTAGATATGAATACCTATACATATTTGTCTCTCTATATATTTGTACATATTTATCTTACTCTCTCTCTCTCTCTCTATATATATATATATATATATATGTATATATGTATGTATATATATATATATATATATATATATATATATATATATATATATATATATATATATATATTGCTTCCAGGCAGTGAAAAAGGGAGTATGGTGGAAAACTGCTGCTTTCTAATACAAGACCTTCTGTTCTATTTACCGTTTACCACACATGGGTGTGTACAACGCGGGGTCTTCAGACAAATCACTTTAATTTATTTTTGTAATGGAGAAAAGAGTTTCTTCTAATGTTATTTCCAGAACCTTAAAGAAATGTATGTGGAAGTGCTTTGAAAATATTAAAGATGCCCTGGTCAGGATGTATAGATTTTATCCCAGTGCTTTCTAACAAGAAATATAATTTTTCAATTTCTATAGGAAAGGAAGTAAAACGAAGTAGATGGAAGTCATTTTAATAATATGTTGTCTAACCCAATACATCTCAATATGGTTTCAACACGTAATGAGTGTAAACATTTCATTTTCTTAATGAGTCATCAAATTCCAGAGCAGTTTCTCACTTCAGACTAGCCACACATCACCTTCTCAATAGCCACTTGATGCTGATAGTTTTGTCTTGGGCCACAGTGAGGAAACATAGTGCAGACCCCCTGAAATAATGATGCACTCCTCCCTGAGCACTGCGGTCTGCTCTGTAAAACAGCAAACTAGTCACAGGTAGGACAGCAAGTGCCTAACCTGATGTGATTTGTTTCTCTGGTCCCAAGTGGTTATAATTTCATTATTAATGGCATGTAGTACAAATTGAATACTTATGATGTCCCAGAGACTTCTTCAAGTGCTTTACAAGGTTACATTATATTTAGAATAAATATAAATATAATATTATTTATATACTTAATATAGCATATTAGTTACATTTACTGTATTACAACAAACGTGTGTGGAATGAATTACTATTCTTGTAGCACCAAAAATATATAATTTTCCCAGAGTGTTTGGACCATGGACCAGAATCCACCCCTGGGTCAATGTTTTCCATCTTGTCCAGTTTATCATCAAGCAACAGTTCATGTTTCTTAGGTCTCTGATATTTTACTGCCATCATTAATTTTGGCTTCCTGTTGCCACTGGAGTCACTTCTCTTGTAGAAGGCTAGAGGGCTTTCCATTCACAAAGCTAATTCATTCCTAAACACAACTTTGATTGAGCGACTTCTCTCTTACTTTCTAAGGAGTGATGAAAGTGCTCAAAGGGATGGATATTTCCAATTTCTCTCCTTTCCAAACTCTCCCTCATTTCACAGAAGATACATCTACTTTCCTTTGTATTAACATGTTCTTTAGTCAAGTGAATTTTCCCTTTTACTTTGCTCTGACCTTGAAATTAGTATTTCCTTTCCTACTTTTTAAAATCAATTTTTATTTTTTATTATTATATGTTTGCAGGGCATAATGATCATATTCCTTGTGGGGAGTTGGAACATGTAAAAAACACATTTTAGTTCTTTTTTTCATCCCTTCTTTCCCCTCTCTCTGTTTGCAAAAGATCTATTTCCCTATTTCCTATTAGCTACCTTTTATTTTATTCTTTATTTGTATTTGGGCTTTTTGCATAAGAGAAATCATGCAATATTTAAACTTGTATGCTGAATTTATCTAACAGTGTTATAGTGTCATTTTGGTTCTCTTTTCCTACAAATGAATAAAGTGCATCCTTAAGGCAGAGTAGTACTCCACTATACATACATGATACATTTTCCTTGTCCATTCATCTGTTGATGGATATTTGGGCTGCTTTAAAGATTTAGCTATTATACATTCCGCTGCTATCAACATAAGTATGTATGTATCACTATAATATAATGCCTTCAACCCTTTTGGGAAGACGTTTAGTAAGAGAATAATTGGATTGAATGGAATTTCTTGTCTTAGTTTTGAAGAATGTCCATACTGATTTCCATAACAGTTCCTTATCTACTACACAGATTTAAATGTGTAAATATATCCTTCTTTTGTTAGAATCAAATATTATAAAATTACAGAGAGAAAACACTGAAATTTCCTTTCCTCTCTGCCTCCTCTGTATTATTTCCTCAGAAGGTAATTCTGTTATCAAATTGGGTCATATTATTTCTTTGCAGGTATACCTGTGTGCGTGTGTGTGTGCATGTGTGTGTGTGTGTGTGTGTGTGTATATGAAGACTGTTAAAGCTTTACAAAATCACCATTGGGTCATATTATACATGTCATTACTTAGTTTGATTTGTTGATCTGAAAATATGTCTTAGAACCTTGAAGTCATACTCTTAGGTAAAATAAATTAGGCACAGTGTAATAGAAAATGTTAAACAAGAAAAAATTCTTCAAAATGAAGGGAGAGCTAGGGAAGAGGAAGGAGGAAAGGAAGGAAGGAAAAATAAAAAATGAGAAAAAAAGAATGAAAATATATGTTGGCCGTATTTCTTACCATATTCCTTTTGACAGCTTCGTAATATTTTATAGTAAGTCAATACTATAATTTATTTGAAGTCTTTCTTATGAATGAACATTTATTATTTTCTATTTTAAGCTATTTCAAACAATTATACAGAGTTTACTCTTGTACACAAAAGTGTATAGATAGTTGTTCAGCAGTATTTTCAGGGATTTAGTTTCATGACCCTAAAGGATAAAAAAAATCCATGATTCTCATGTTCTTTGTATAAAATGTTGTAAATTTCATATAACCTACGCATATACTCTTGTATACCTTAGTCCATCCTTACATCACTTATATTAGCTAAAAAACAAACACTGCATACATATTTATAATTCTGTATTGTGTAGGGAATAACAGCAAGAAAAACATTTGTATGCATTCAGTACGTATTTTCCAAATTATTTTTGGCCTATTGCTTGAATCAGTAGTTGTGGAACACAGATATAAAGATGAACTGTACTTAGTCTAAATTCCTAGTTTAGTTTCAATTTGGATAGGTATGAGAAATTTGCGTCTGTAAGCACTCTCAATTTGTAGTTGAATACTAACAGTATAAAGAAGGTTCTGAATTTTTCATGATTACTACTACCTGATTTTACCAAGTTTGAAAATTTTTTTCTAATCTAACACAATTTCTGTTCATACCTTTCAAAATATTTTATAATGAAAATTTTCAGTCTGTATTTAATTTCCAGAACATAAAATCTGCAGCCAGACTAGCTAGGTGTATATCATGGCCCAGCAGCTTGCTGCATGGTTTTGGGCAAGTATTTCAACTTCTTATGGGTTTATTCTTCCATTCTGTGAAAAGTCACAATGATGATACCTAATTCTTGGGGCTATATGAAGGTAAAATGGGCCAACCTCTATAAAATCCTTAGAGTATACCTTGCACATAATAATGATATGCAAATATCTAATTACTCTTTTATTTTCTTGTGCTTAAAACAAATAGTTTTTCCATGGTTTTTCAATTGATCATTTTGTTGAGTAAGTTATAATTAATTTTAGTGACTTCCTTTAGGCTTAGTAGGTAACTGTATTGAAATAGTCTTCCTCCCTCTCCCTCTGCCTCTCCCCCCCACACACATGCACACACATGCACACTTTATTACAGAGATTGCCTCTGGGGAGGTACATGAAGGTATTTGGTATATATCCCTTTTTGCTATTATTATTATTATTATTACTATTATTTTGAAACAGGGTCTCACTTTGTAGTTCAGGCTGGCCCTAAACTCACTATGTAGCCCAGGCAAGCCTGGGACTCAGCAGTCCTCCTGCCTCTGCCTCCCCAGTGCTGGGATGACAGGCGTGAGCCACCATGTCCGGCACTGTGGTGTGTGGTGTTGATTGCTGGTGCGTGTGAGTCGCCACACCCGGTACTGTTGTATGTAGTTACCGGGGATCAAGCCAGAGGGACCTTGTCCTGCGGGGCAGGCGCCGGAACCACTGCGCTAAATCTCCGGCCCATATGCTATTTGGTTTCATTTTGCCACATGCCGCCATCGCTCATTCAGTTCGCATAGTTCAAATAAAATAACCTCAGCTCCCTTCCTTGGAGCCAAAACTCCTACAGAGGAACTAGAAGGACCTTTAGGGTGGAGGAATCGAAACTTCCTGCTTGATTTAGAGATTTTTAAAATGTTGATAGGAAAAAGGACCCTGGAGCTCTCCGAGGCGTGCAAGGGCAGGTCAGATATCAGTATGAGAAGCCAGACTGTACAGAACCCACTGTCTGGGCTGCAGGAACGCAGTCAGCAGCGCCTAGGGGAGGGGCGTCCTTAGATCCGGCCACACAGGGACAGGGAAGCAGTGAGAGGTCTCCTGCCTGAGACAGCCTTCGCTGCCACGTAAGACCCCTTATCCCCGGCAGCCCGTGTCTGCCCCCACTCATCTAACAGCTCGCGGGGCTCTGGTTTCAGTTCGGAACCGCCTCCAGCACCAGGTAGTGTCCCCGTCTGCTCTGCCTTCCATCTGCAGCATCTGTTCGTTTCCAGTCCAGTCACCTCCGTCCCCAAGTTCAGCCACTTCTTCTCCCACCGGGAAATGGGCGGGTCCCAGGAAATGGGCGGGTCCTTGTAAATGCAGATCATAAATAACCAAAAGGTCAAACATGAATCCGAAACGTTGGTTAGAACTGATGTGAAAAATGCAATTATCTAGATGAATGGAAGCAATAATGAATATTTGTCTGAATAAAATGAAGAGCGATTTTATATGGAATGGGGAATGAAGAAAGGGATCATTGCTGTGGTTGAAAGAAAAAGCACCCAGATCCACAATGTTAGAGGGCAAGGCTAAGAAGAAGCACACAGAAAATAAACATGCGCTGGGTGTGTGTGTGTGTGTGTGTGTGTGTGGCTTCTGTGTTCCATGCGTTCCATGGCTATGACCGAGTTAAATTCTCTCAACCTCCCCCGCATTTTACAGGTGAGGCTTCTAAGGCTCATGGAGATCAAATCTCTTGCCTGGGACACTCAGAAAACAAGGGGTGAGGTTCGGAGTAGAGGAGAAGGGTAGACAGAGAGGCAGGCAGCCGCGCGACAGTGAAAACAAGGAGACAGTATTTCCCTTAGCTCTGCGTGAATTCGGGGAAGGAAGAAGTAAGGCGTGAATTGGAAAAACGAACATTTTCATTTGTGCAGTTTCTCGTTCCAGTAGCTTGGTCATATTCCATGCGTTGGCAACCCTTGCTCGCTCTTCTTTCCAAAATCCGCGTAGTCTTCACTCTCTCCAAGGCCACAGCCATCACCTTACTCTGTGCTGAGAGTCCTTATCTAGGCTACCTCCTTACCTCGCCTACCCTAACAACCCCTGACTGACCCTTTCTCTAGGTGATCCCTTCCCATACAGCACACGAATACCCTTAGTAATCATGTCTTGCCGTCTGTGGTGGTTCGCACTGGTTGTTAAATCCACTGGACGGGAGGTTTTCTTAAAAACCGGTAAGTTATTTCTTAAGTATCTGTGAACTTGTTTCCAGGAAAGACCAGAATGTGCGGTCAGTGAGCGGAAAGGGTGAGACCCGCGCTGACTGTGGGCAGCACCATTCAGAAGGCTGGGCACTTCGAGGCGGCAGAACTGCGAATGTGGAGGATTTATGCACACACACATGCCTGGCCCTTCTTGAGCACATTCTTTTCTTTGACTTTAGATGTTTTAACTTGGACTTGCACCAGTGGCTTTCAGGGAGCTATCGGGGCTTTGGCCTCCTTGTGGGGCCTCCTATCTTGTGCCAGCTTCTGAGACTGAGTACCCACTGGTTTCTCTGGCTCTCTAACCTACAGGCAGTCACCCTGGGACTCTTTGGGCACTGAGCTTCTGACTGTGTGAGTCAATCGAATAAATTGTCTGTTGTAATTGTTCTATATCTGTCCCTTCTCTAGAGAGTCCTGGTGACACAGCCTCCTTCGAAACTTTGCCATAGCTTCCAGCCAAAGATAAGGCTCATGATCTTCTGTGGGAACTAAAGGGCACTGGATGATTTTTACCAAGTCATCTCCTTAAGGTAATTTCTCTACGCCGGGCTTGGTGGCTCAAGCCTGTAATCCCAAGCACTCAGGAGGCAGAGGCAGGAGGATTGCTGAGTCCCAGGCTTGCCTGGACTGCATAGTGAGTTCAGGGCCAGCCTGAACTACAAAGGGAGACCCTGTCTAAAAAAAAAAAAATACTCTGCAAGAGTTGGGCATGGTGACTCATGCCTGTAATCCCAGCACTCGGGAGGCAGAGGCAGGAGGATTGCTGAGTTTGAGGCTTGCCTAGGCTACACAGTGAGCTCAGGGCCAGCCTGAACTCCAAAGCAAGACCCTATCTCAAAAACAAACAAACAAACAGAAAAGAAAATTTCTCCATGTCTACCACCAAATCAAAAGGTTCAGGAAAGAATGATTATTTTATCAGTTACCCAGCTTTTAATCAATGCCACTTTTGGAGAAATGAATATGTGTGTGTAAAAACAAACTGAATGAAAACAGAAGATTCCTTCAAGCACACTGCAATGTAAGGACTTGAGTGTTTTATAAAATGTGCCTGTCACAGGGGAAGTGGTCCTCTGCACAAACTGCTCTGTGCAACTCACCGAAACCTAGAGGTCGTGGTTCAGTGGGATCCCTCAGCTCGGTGCGGACCACCCCGCTAGGCTCTGGCTCTTATCCTCTTCCTTCTTGACCTGCTGTCTTTGCCTTCTGCTCACATTTGCCTCCTTGGTCTGTTCCCTGCCGCTCGCTGTCTGAGTCCAGCTGGGGCTTTAGGTGACATGGACACATGGTTTCCTCTTTCTTATATCCTGTCACAATAGAGGGTTTTTCAGAAAGAACAACACAAGGAAACGGAAATGAAGAAAAGCATTCAGGAGGAACCACCCCTCTTGCCTGTTTGGAGTTTCCATCAAGCTGCACAGCGGCAGTGTCCTCATTTCTGTGCGCGGCTCCGGTACCCACGAGCCGCAGCCCCCAGCGATGACGTTGCCAGTCTCAGCAAGGGGCGCCAGGCTCAGCCAGAGGGAGCTGGGTTTTTCCATGCAGTGAGTCAATTGGGGCAGACAAACCCTGCTGAAAGTAGTTATAAATTGGGGATTGTGAGCCTCCCCTGCTGAGAGGCACTAACAGTTTATAAGGGAAAAAAAATTGATAAACCCTTGGGTATCATTTTTTTGTTTTCATTTCACTCCAGAGCCAGCTGTGAAAGGGAAATGACTGTAAACAGCCCATTAGTAAAACTGCTTTAGTAAATATACCACAAGGGAGAGTCATGAGCAATTGTTAATGTCAGCCAAGGCTTCCCACCTCACTTTGAAAGGCAAAAAGAAGAGGAAGAAAGCCTTGAGGTGCACCTATCTTGCTAAAACCCAAACCAAACAAGCTGTAACTCTCACTTGGGGAGTATAGGTGGACCACAGTGTCCTCAGAAGTGGTAACAGATCTGGATTTCCCTTCCTTACTCATCAGCTCTTGAGTGAAACTCTATCTCCATGTTGGAGTACTCTGGTGTCTTTGCATCAGTCAAAACACACTGTGTGCAGAACTATACAACAGCAGAAAGAACATTACAGTTACAAACAAATCCAAATTAGTCTTTAGGAAACAGAAATTTCTGGTCTAAGTTGTTTTCTGAGTCCTGTTTTTTTTTTTTTTCTTTTTTAGGGTTTTTGTTTTGTTTTGTTTTTTAGGGTTTTTTTTTTTTTTTTGAGGCGGGGTCTCCCTTTATAGTTCAAACTGGCCCTGAATTCACTATGTAGCCCAGACAAACCTCCAACTCAACAGTCCTCCTATCTCTGCCTCCCGAGTGCTGGGATTACTGGTGTGAGCCACCACGCCAAGCATTGTGATATGTGATACTGGGGATCAAACTTGGGACCTTACACTTACGAGGCAGACACTGGAATCACTGAGTTAGATCCCTGCCCCCTGAGTCCATTTTCTGTTGCTATTACTTAATATCACATTGGGTAATATATAAAAAATACAGATTTATTTAGTTCATAATTCTAGAGGCTGAGAAGTCCAAACGTGTCGCACTGGTTTCTGGTAAGGACCTTCTTGCTGTGTCACAGGATATCCCACGGTAAAGAAAACAAGGGTGGTGGAGGGGGTCTCTTTTCCTCTTCTTTGAAAGCTACTCATACCGTCATAAGGACCCCACCCTCATGACCTCACTGAATCCTAATTACATCTCAAAACCCTGGTGGCCAAGTACCATTACATTTTGAATCTGGGAATAAAGTTTCTGACACAGGAACTTTTGGGGGACAATTCAAACATAGCTGTTAAATGAAGGAAGTGTGGAGGGTGAGGAGATGAAAGATGATTCCCTATTACAGGGGGAGCTGGAATAGAGTATCCAGAGAGAAAACTCTCTGAGGAAACCAGGGGTCAGTCATTCCCAGGTCCAAGTTACCAAACTTATGCCAATATGTGCTCCTAAATATTCATCAGATCAAAAAGATTCAAAAAGTAGAACTTAAACATCATTTGGTCTGTGCCTGGTGCTGTATCATTCCTTTGCTGGATTCCAAAGTGAATATGGAAACTATGGAGACTAGATCTGTGGTCTGAACAAAGCAGCTTGAGAGTCCTCGGTGCCACAGGGTACTGCCTGTCTCCACTGGCATCTTCCCTGGGCTGGGTGGGTGAAATAAAACTCTCCCAGCCTGGCTTCTCAGAAGCGATTCCTAATCCGAGGCCCCCTGGAGGCCCCAGCGACCACTGGAGACCTGCGTGAGGTCATTGTGATCCTTAGTCTTCTTGGCTACTTTTCAGACCTAACACCTCAGGTCCCAGGGGAACCTGGCACGACCTTGGGAAGATTTGTTTATTAGCTGTTCTGCTGAAGTTCCATTCCTTTATTTATGTAAACAACTCAGATCTCTGTTTCTGACTCAAGGCTCTCCCCAGGCAGCCTTAAATCAAAGGAAGCTTCTGTAGTACTTTATTACTTGACTTTGCAAAGTCGACTTTAAAAAGCAGCCCAAAGCAAACTGCTTTATGGCTCCGCAGCAGCCACGTAGTAAGTTCAGTTACAAGCCAGAGTTTGTACCCCACATCCTACCAGCTTTCCATTCTGCAGCCTCGGCTATTACCAGAGTTGCAGGAGGACTGAAGAGAATGCAAGGCACCCAATAAGAAAAACCATTGTGAATAGATGTTTCTGAGGTTCGAGATGGTGCAGGTTGTGGGAGATCAGACTCTAAATGATGCTTAGCTGTTCCCTTGCTCTGTGACAGCAGGTAGCCATGGTGCACCTCTCACCTTCATTTTCTTCTTTTGATGAAATGGGATGGACTTGTGCTAGACTCCACCTCTAGTTTAACAGGGGTTCATTTGAAACCGTCCTTTGTGCCTCTTACCCTCCCCTTTGCCTTCTGCCTTTCCCTAATCCTTTGTGCAAAAGAGAAGCTCTTGTCTAGGCTTTAGTTACCTACTCCCAGCAGATCTAGAGGCCTTTTGTGATGTTCCTGCTGGGGAAGGGGGCAGAAGGCACACCTGGATTACAAAAATCTCATCTAGTAACCGCCTTCCTGTTCATGGTGTCTCCTTTCTCTTCGAAAAGAACCCTTCACATTCTGAGCTCCTTTTGGATGGAGTTTTGAAGTGGAAAGTCTCCTCAGCCTTCTTCAGGGCCAATAATGAATGAAACTAACTCTTTCCCCTAACATCAATCTCTTGAGTTTCTGGTCCAGCCATGGGCAGCACAGGGGTGTAGTTCTGATAAAGCCAGTAACACCAGAGGCTGAGAGCAAACCTTCAGTGCATGGGCCTCTGGGGAACACTACAGATTCAAACTACAGCACAAAGGCACAGTCAAACCATGAACACTGACTAAAGAAATCCACATATCTGTCTGTATAATATGTAATATATATATAATTAAATTGTCTATGTTTTTCTATCCACTCCAAAAGCTTTTTAAATGCCACCATGATTATTAATGAATGCTTACTATTCCTTTTAAATTTTTGTTTCCTGGCCAATTTTTTTCATATTAAGAAATACTCTCTGAACAACCTTAAGGCTAATTTTTTAGTGTATTTATTTTTTTAAAGTAAATTATGTGGTGTAAAATTTCTAGGTAAAGAGGGGCAAACATAGTTAAG
>PVIC010010230.1:33795-43922 GCA_004025085.1 Thryonomys swinderianus | reverse complement strand
GTCTCGCTTTGTAGTTCAGGCTGGCTCTGAGCTCACTATGTAGCCCAGGCAAGCCTCGAACTCAGCAATCCTCTTGTCTCTGCCTCCCGAGTGCTGGGATTACAGGCGTGAGCCACCACGCCTGGCATTGTGGTATGTGGTGTTGATTGTTGGTGGGCGTGAGTCTCCACACCCAGCATTGTATGTGGTTACTGGGATAGAACCCAGGACTTTGCGCTTGCACTTGCGAGGCAGGCGCCAGAACCACTGAGCTAACCCTCCCGCCCGAGGCATGCTTTTAATTTTCTTTCTTTTTTCTTTTGGCTTTTTTGAGACAAGTGCTTGCTATTGAAGTTCGGGCTGGTCCTGGATTTACTAGGCCACCCAGGCTGGCTTTGAACTTCTGAGGATCTTCCTGTCTCAACCTCCCAAATGCCAAGACTACAGGAGTGTGCCAGTATACCTGGTGGAAGCTTGTATTTCAGATTTGCCACATTCCCCACCCTTCTTTGATAACTGGCACACAGTTTATCTTACACTTGTGCTCGTATTTTCCAGAATTTTTGTTCTTTTAGACAAACACCACAGTGCCCTCTAGTGGCATTTGTGGAGTAGCTAGATTTTTAAAAAGGATGCCTTAAGAATTTACTCTTGGAGAATTGCTCCTTAAACAAATTTGCAAAGGAGAACAGTGTTTTTAGCAGTTACCCCTCACCCCCACCCTCAGTATGCTGCTGGGAGTTGAACCCAGCTCTGTGCATGCTAAGCAGACCCTTTTCACTTAGCCACACCTTAGCCCTGGGTTTTCTTTGTATGAAAGTTGGTAGGGCTTAGTTAGGTAATCAACTCCTACTCTCATAGTGAGCTCCCATTACTCTTCTGGGTGTCAAAATACACATCCCCAGCACCTGGGCAAGTGTGTGGAATTTCCCTTTTCATTTTGGAGACAGGGTCTCACTTTTTAGTTCAGGCTGGCCCTGAGCTCACTATGTAGCCCAGGCAAGTCTTGAACTCAGCAATCCTCCTTCCTCTGCCTCCTGAGTGCTGAGATCATGGGAGTGAGCCACTACGCTCAGTACTGTGGTATGTGGTGCTGATTGTTGGTGGCTGTGAGTCACCATACCCAGTATTGTTTATTGTTTTTTTTTGAGACAGGGTCTCGCTTTGTAGTTCAGGCTGGCACTGATCTCACTATGTAGCCTAGGCAAGCCTCGAATTCGGCAATCCTGTCTCTGCCTCCCGAGTGCTGGGATTACAGGCGTGAGCCACCACGCCTGGCAACCCAGTATTGTTTATGTGGTTACCAGGGATCGAACCAGGGACCTTGTGGTTCCTAGGCAGGTGCTGGAAACACTGAGCTAAATTTCCAGCTCAAGTGTGTGGAATCTTCAATTCTGAGTATGTTTTCTTCTATCTTTCCCTGTGACACAGTCCAAGGAACAATTCTGTAGTTCAAGTTATGAGTATAAGTTCTAATTTAAAAAAGGAGGAAGGAGAAGAATGGGTTCCATGTTTACTTTTGGTTTCTTCAATTTGAAAGGTTTTTTTTCAAAATTGGTTGTATTGGTATATTATATATATATGTTATGATCACAGTCGACATTGAGAATTTGAACCAGTACATAATATGACTTAATTCTCATTTTTTGCCATTTCCCTGCACTCCAAGTCCCCCAATCCCTATATACATAAGCATTGTTTCCCTTTTTATCATCAGTTTTTTTCTTTCTCTTCTTTACTTATCCCTACCCCCTTTTCCCTTTGAATATTTTCTTACTATTTCACAATACCTATCATACATTTTAGAACTCATTTACATCTTCAATTCCTCATACCAGAGGGAAGATGTGGTATTTGCACATCTGTGTTCTATTTATTTCACTTATGAATATGTCCTCGAGGTATATCCATTTGAGTATAAATGACTCAAATTTATCATTCTTTATGGAAGAGTAACACTTCATTTTATTAAAAAAACACCACATCTTCTTTATCCAGTCTCCAGTTGATTTGAAAGGTTTATACTAGGATAAATTAAGTGAAGTGGCAAAAAGAAACTCAGATTATCTGGTTTGTGATGTTGGCCTAAACAGGCAGTGCTGTTAGTGTCAGTGGTGGCTTTGTCTCTGCTTGGTTTCCTTGGAAGAGACCACGTGGGCAGCCTATCCGTTGCAGGGCACCTAGTGGCCAGTTAATAAAGTCTTTTTCCTATGCTTTGTTTCTTAAGGTAGAAAACCAGAGTGCACATACCCTGCTGAGGCAGGTGTGGAAGAGTCTGAGCCAACTCTTCTGATAAAGCCTGAAGACATTGTCTTAAAAGAACCAGGGAGCTCAGTGAAGACTCTGCGGACTCTTCAGAGACCAGGTGATAAAGTGTCTAACTCCTATCAGACAAGCTCTTCTGAGATCAGTGCAGTTGTAGGAGCTGTTTCTTCTATCTGTAAGTATCTCACTTTGTCAAGACAGTTTTATTTATTTCTTTTTGAGACAGGGTCTCACTTTGTAGTTCAGGCTGGCCCTGAGCTCACTATGTAGCCCAGGCAAGCCTCAAACTCAGCAATCCTCCTGTCTCTGCCTCCTGAGTGCTGGGATTACAGGCGTGAGCCACCACGCCTGGCACTGTAGTATGTGGTATTGATTGCTGGTGGGTGTGAGCCACCACGCCCAGCATTGTATGTGGTTACGGATCGAACTCAGGACCTTGCACTTGTGAGGCAGGCGCTGCAACCACTGAGATAAATCTCTGGCCCTTGTTTTTAGTTTTTGAGACAAGGTCTCAAAAAATACAGGCTGTAGTTCAGCCTGGTCTTGACCTCACTATGTATCCCAAGCTGAGCTTGAATTCACAGTGATCTTCTTGCCTCCTGAGTGCTGGGATTATGGGCATGTGCTACCATCCTCACCTATTAGACAAATTTGTTTGTTCATTTGTTTGTTTTTTGTGGTACTAGACTAAATCCCTGGCTCTAGACAAGTTTTAAAAGGATCAGCAAACTTGGAAGTGAAGTGTCCTTTGTCCCTGCATTGTTCTCACTTGCTCTCTGTATTAGACTGTACATTCCTCAAGTCTTTGGATCTTACTTAATTTTATATCCTAACCACTTAAAAAGTCTCACTTAAATGTTACCTGAACTTCTAATGGGGACTCAAAGTCATTTTTTTTGGGGGGGGATGGAATAGGGTCTTGCTATATAGGCTGGCCTTGAACTCACGATGTAGCCTAAGCTGGCCTCAAATTTGTGATGATCCTGTCTCAGTCTCCAATGTGCTGGGATTCAGGGTGTAAATCCCTATGCTGACTCTGGGCTGGGACTTTGTTGCATGATTTTTTTTTTGAAACAGAGTCTTGCTTTGAAGTTCAGGCTGGCCCTGAACTCACTATGTAGCCCAGGCAAGCCTGGAACTCAGCAATCCTCCTGCCTCTGCCTCCAGAGTACTGGGATAATAGGTGTGAGCCACCATGTCTGCATTGTGGTGTGTGGTACTGATTGGTGAGCGTGAGTCACCATGTCCAGTATCGTTGTGTGTGGTTATAGAGGATCGAATCAGGGACCTTGTGCTTTCTAGGCAGGCGCTGGAATGACTAAGCTAAATCTCTGGCCCTGATGCATGAATTTTGAGAGAGTGAAGTTCAACCCATAACACTTTGTATTTGTCTCTTAGGCCCATTAAATTGACAGTCAAAATTAAGCATCTCACACACTCACATCTCAAAAATGAGCATCAATATTGTTGATTTGAGAGACTATGGCTGCGCAAGTTCATTTCCTTGGACTAAGAAGACAATGAAAGATTTACATATTTTTTGTCGACTGGATTTATAGACATGTTACACACTGTACTATAATGAAATCATGCTATTCCCTTCAGAATAATGCTGTTCAGGATAATTGTAATTTGAATAATCTGTACATTATAAAAATTTCTACTACATTAAAACAGGAATGAATGAAATTAATTTTGACAGTGTGTATATTCAAAACCATTTCAGCAATTCATCATTAAATATTTCACTTTTTTTTTTGAGATAGGTTTCACTGTACAGTACAGGCTGGCCTTGACCTCACTGTGTAGCCCAGGCTGGCCTTGAACTCATAGTGATCTTCCCGCTCAGCCTTCTGAGTGCTAGGAATACAACTGTGCACTACCATGCCTGGTTTGCATTCTCCCTTTTGTACTAGGACTGAATTTTTCTTTTAAAGCATATTGCCGCGAGACTAGGCACATTTTGAGTGGTCATTAGCCACATGTGACTGGGGGCTACTATGTAAACAGCTTAGCCTTAGAATGTGTATCTTCTCTCATAACCCAGGTTACCCCATCTGTGGTGTCCCAACTGTTCGATCGGACATTCCTGCCCCTCGAATTCGTCGCATCAGTGATAGAACTAACTATGGTGAAGAAGGCAATGCTTATTCTTTACTACATCCTACCATCTTTGCCCAGAAAGGAGTATATGAGAGAGACTTCTTCAAGACCAGATCAAAAGGAGAGGTACAGCAACAAAGATGGAAATGTTTAATTATCAGTTATTATTTCAGCTTTTTTTTTTTTTTTTTTTTTGCTTTTTGAGACAGGGTCTCGCTTTGTAGTTCAGGCTGGCCCTGAGCTCACTATGGTGCCCAGGCAAGCCACCGCGAATTCAGCAATCCTCTTGTCTCTGCCTCCCGAGTGCTGGGATGACAGGCGTGAGCCACCATGTCCGGCATTGTGGTATGCGGTGTTGATTGTTGGTGGGCGTGAGTCTCCACGCCCAGCATTATATGTGGTCACCGGGGATCGAACTCAGGACCTTGCGCTTGCGAGGCAGGCGCCGGAACCACTGAGCTAACCCTCCGGCCCTATTTCAGCTTTTTAAAATTAGAGCTTTTATATTATGAAACTCTGGAGGGCCTTTCAAAATGAGTAACAATGCTTAATGTTCAGTTCAGGTGTGACATTCTAGTACTGCTCATTTTTTGGAACAATTATTGAATAATTTATTCTGAGAAGGAACTATCTCCCTACTTCCTATTATCTGTTATTTTGGTCAAGAGAAAAGGGGATCAGGAGAAAGGAGGAAAGGAATAAGGACTGAACAAAGAAATTGGAGTGTTATGTACATGAGCCAATTCCCCACAATGAATGTAAACATCATGTACTGCAAGCATGTACATAGAAAAAAACAAGACAAAACAAAACAAAACAAAAATCATGGGAGGACAGGGGAAAGAGGGGAAGCAAGGAGAAAAATAGAAATTAAAATGTATTAGGTACATGTACCAATGCCACACAAGGAATGTTAACATTATGCATTAAATACATGTAGGAATACAAAAGAACTTCTGTAACAGGAAGCATTTCATTCATGTTGTATATTCATAAAGGGCCTTGTATTAAAAACAAAGTATTGGACTGGAGATATAGCTCAGTGTTTTTGGTGCCTGCCTTACAAGCCCAAAGTTCCGAGTTCAATCTCCCCATACCACATACCATAATGCTGGGGATGGTGGCTCATGCCCTTAATCCCAGCACTTGGGAGGCAGAGGCAGGAGGATTGCTGAGTTCCAGGCTTGCCTGGGCCTAGTGAGCTCAGAGCCAGCCTGAACTACAAAGGGAGACCCTGTCTCAAAAGCAAAGAAATTTAAAAAAACCCTGAAAGTATTTTCTGACACATTCAATACTATCCTTAATTTGGAAAAGGGAGAAGAACCAGCTCCTCCCTTGATGGCTTAGGGGGCTCCAAATTCACAGAGTAGACATGGGGAGGGCTATTCTATGTCCTTTCTGTCCAATGACAGCGTGTCTCAGATTGCCTGAAACATTGATTACAAATATTGTACCCTAGGGCTGAGGATTTAGCTCAAGTTGGGCTGCGCCAACCTTGGACACATGAGGGCCCGAGTTTGATCCCTGGTACCGCAAAAAACAAAACAAAATCAATATTGTACCCTAAAAACAAATAAATAAAGCATCCTGTTCTATTGCCACACAAGACTTCAGGCCAAGCATTTCGTTTTGTTTTGTTCTTTTTTCTTTTCTTCAGTACCTAGGATTAAACCCAGGGCCTCATGTGTGCTAAGCAAGCCCTCTGCCATGGAGCTATACCTCTGCCTTTTTCATTTTAAATTTTGAAACAGTGCCTCGCTAAGTTGGTGAATTACCCAGGCTGGGCTCCAACTAGTGAACCTTCTGCTTTAGCCTTCCAAAGTGCTGGGATTAAAGGCATGCATCAGCATGCCTGGCTAATGACAGATTCATTTCTACTATTCACTGCCATCCAGGCAGCGGGAGAAGAAGGGAAACTCAGAGGAGGATGCCCGGTGGCTGACGGACAGGAACCCAGGATTCTCCTTGGGCGTCAGAGGGGAGACACTCCCGGACTGTTTTCACTTCCCTCGGTCACTTTGAAAAGCCTGTAAAATAGAACTTTGGGGTTACAAAGCAAAGCAAAACAAAGCAAACACACACACACACACATGCAGACAACACACAGAGGCACACACAAACGGACACAGACATACACACACCCAAACCAAAAGCCAAACAACCAACTACAGTAAACCCACAAAAATCTCCTGCTTGTTTCATAATACTTAAAAATTCTAGTTAGGAAGTCATCCTCTTTCTCACAATTATATCAGAAAAACTCAAGGGCTGACAGGAGGCAGAGGGCGGGTAGGTTTCCCTAAGGTGTTAGCTTTTGAAGTGCACTATTGTGCTGAAACATCACAGCAGTGAGCACCTCCTGAGGAGCAGGGAGGTTACAGAGGTGCTGAATTCCAGTGAGGCTGCTTGAATTCGCTTCCCAGGATGTACCTTTGTCTCCTTTGTGCAGGGCAGGACATCAGCAGTGCAGGAGGGTGTTGCAGTGTTTTTGTTGTGTTGCTGCAGTTGCTAGCATCTCTGCTCTGCTCTTTAAAGTTTCAGTGTATTTGATAATACTGCTGCTCATCCACAAAGGCATATCATTTCTAAGCATCTTGTATATTTATTTATTTAAATTAGTTGTTAATTATTAATGTATTTTGAAATACAGAAGAGTGGTTTTTTTTTTTAATTGAGACATAGTCTTGTAGGTAGTTCAGGCTGGCCTCAAACTTATGTATAGCTCAGGCTGGCCTTGAACTCAGTGACCCTCGTGCATCAGCCTCCCAAGTGCTGGGATTACAGGCATGAACCACCATGCCTGCCTGGCAAGAGTGCTACTTCTTTTGGGGAACTGGTATATAACTATCTCTGTTTTTGTTGACAGAGTACTAGGAATTGAACCAATGACATTCATTCACAGTGAGCTAGGTTACAAGCCCCCTGCCTTTTTTTTTTTTTTTTTGAGACAAGGTCTCGCTTTGTAGTTCAGGCTGATCCTGAGCTCACTGTGTAGCCCAGGCAAGCCTCTAACTCAGCAAACCTCCTGTCTCTGCCTCCTGAGTGCTGGGATTACAGGTGTGAGCCACCACGCCCAGCCCCCCTGCCTTTTTTTTTTTTTTTTTTGAGACAGGGTCTCGCTTTGTAGTTCAGGCTGGCCCTGAGCTCACTATGGTGCCCAGGCAAACTGCCGCGAACTCAGCAATCCTCCTGTCCTTGCCTCCCGAGTGCTGGGATTACAGGCGTGAGCCACCATGTCCCGCATTGTGGTTACGGGGATGGAACTCAGGACCTTGCGCTTGCCAGGCAGGTGCCGGAACCACTGAGCTAACCCTCCGGCCCCTCCCTGCCTTTTTTTGAGACAAGGTCTTGCTTTGTAGTTCAGCCTGACCCTGAGCTCATAATATAGCCCAGGCAAGCCTCAAACTCAGCAATCCTTCTGTCTCTGCCTCCCCAGTGCTGGGATAACAGGCATGAGCCACCACATCTGGCTCTAATATCCTCTTTTTTTTTTTTTTTTTTGAGACAGGGTCTCGCTTTGCAGTTCAGGCTGGCCCAGAGCTCACTATGTAGCCCAGACAAGCCTCGAACTCAGCAATCCTCCTGTCTCTGCCTCCCGAGTGCTAGGATTATAGGCGTGAGCCACCACACCCTGCACTGTGGTATGTGGTATTGATTGCTGGTTGATTGCTGGTGGGTGTGAGTCACCATGCCCAGCATTGTTGTCTGTGGTTACTGGATCAAACTCAGGACCTTGCACTTGTGAGGCAGGTGCCAGAACCTCTGAGCTAAATCTCCGGCCCCTCTAATATCCTCTTTGATTTTCTTTTTCAGAATACTTTAGTTTTAAATGTAGAGGTCTTTTACTTCCTACATTAGATTGATTCATAGGATTTTTTTTTTGGATGCAATTGTGAAATGTATTGTTTGTCTAATTTCTCTTGGTGGGTTTGTCATTTATGTGCAGAAATGGTATTGAGTTTTAATATTGTTTATGATAGTTAGGCAGTCTGTCTTGGCATACCAGGAAGAACAACTGACTAGGTGAATTTTGTCAGAACAAAACAAAAGCAAAAAACTAGAAACAATGTTCATACTCATATAGAAACAAGAATAAACAATCAAGAAAAAAGAAAACAAAAACAAGGAGAAAAGAAAAAAATATCCATTTCAGGATATGTCTGTATTGTCCCTGGTAGATAGAGTGGGCAGACAGAGCTCAGATCCACGTTGATTAATCACAACAAGCCAGCCATAGATTTATGGTAGGGTAGTGGATAATTCCAGTAAGTCTGCACCTTTAGTTCCACTGAAGTTACAGTTAGTTTCTGGCTATGAAGCTCAGATTCGATTTGTGCAGCCTGCAGCAGTTCGTGTGCCTCTTGCTGACTTGTACTTGGCTCCTTAACCTCGTCCTTACTTGAATTTGGTTCTGCTTTACCCTGACACTGGAAGCCACTAGATGGAGCCAGCCACAGCTGCTCTGCATTCTAAGTTCAATTGGCCATTTTCCAAGATGGCAGCTGGACAATTGTCCTCTCCTAGGAGATGCCTGAGCCCAAATAACTCACCAGCCACTGCAGTTCACTGCATCTACTGCTCTGTTACATTGATGTGTTTTTCTATGGAGTCCTCTGGGGTAGCCTGTAGGAACTTTGTGTCATCTTTGAGCTGTCCCTTACATGCAGTGAGTGAATCAGAATCAGGAGAAAGCACTGCTTGCCATCTTCTCTTTGCTTCCCTCAAGGACTTTAATGCTTGCTTCAGATCCTTGCTGGGTCCTAGGTGCCCATTTCCCTCTTTCTTTTCTTCACATTGCTGTATTACAGCATCTGGACACTACATCTCAGAAAGGCTGTTCGTCATTCCACCATACTCTTGGAAGTTTCAAATTTAGTTTCTTTTCAAATTTTATTTTCACATTTTTTATTCCTTCTTTTCATTCATTCTTGTCTTTTTTCTTTTTTTATTCTTCTGGAGATTTACTTTAGGGCCTTCATATTGAGTCCTATGTCTTAATTGGCCTCCCCCTTTCAAATTTGAGACAGGGTCTTTTTTCTCTCTTTCTTTTTTTCTTCAACTATATTTTCCCCCTTTGGCAGTACTGAGGGTCGAACTCAGGACCTTGCACTTGTGAGGCAGCTATGGTGTCACTGAGCTAAATCCTCGAACAAGATAGGGTCTCTCTAAGTCATCAAGGTGCCCTGATGTGCTTGAACTTGGAATCCTTCCTCCCAACTCAGCCTCCTGTGCTGGAATTACAGATATGGCTATTCATCTTTTCTAATAGTTGTCACTCCAAAGAGGTTATCAGTAACTAAAGTGCTGGTTTTCGGTGTGCTGAGCTTTTAGTATGCTTACTTGATTATATGTGCATTATCTCTCTAGTTCTTGCACAACTGTGACTCTAATTAAAGTTCACAGTGGGCTAGTTAGCTATCTTTTATAAATATACTTGTTTTAGGCTGGCTGTGATGGTGCACACCTGAAGTCCCGGCACTGTAGGTGGTTGAGACAGTAGGGTCTCAAGTTTGAGCCCAGACTAGGTAACTTAGTGACTTAGTACAACTTTGTTTGAAAATAGGAAATAAAAAAGGGATGGGTGGGCCGGAGGGTTAGCTCAGTGGTTCCGGCGCCTGCCTCGCAAGCGTAAGGACCTGAGTTCGATCCCCGGTTACCACATATAATGCTGGGCGTGGTGGCTCACGCCTGTAATCCCAGCACTCGGGAGGCAGAGACAGGAGGATTGCTGAGTTCGCGGCAGCTTGCCTGGGCACCATAGTGAGCTCAGGGCCAGCCTG
>PVIC010010230.1:0-33695 GCA_004025085.1 Thryonomys swinderianus | reverse complement strand
CCCTGTCTCCAAAAAGCAAAAAAAAAAAAAAAAAAAAAGGGATGGGTGTGTAGCTCTATGTTAGGGGCCTAGGTTCATATTCTCCCTCTTTTTCTTTCCTCAGCTCTTTCCATTTTAATATATATTTATGTAATACAGTAAATATATATTTTGTATATATTAACATATAATATACATTTAAGTTTAAAGCAGAGAAAATAAGTATCCAAGGGGCTTACTTATAATGACAATAACTTAGAACAAAGTCAAATCCAGAAAATCCTCTATCTTGTTTTACTCTTTTGACTTGAATTTTCCTGCTTCTCCATAAAAGAACTGGAAACATTTAGAGTTAAAAGTAATTGTATATACTTGTATAATTAGTATAGCTGAATATCCTATATTCATAATAGAAATGATTCCTGAGATAAAAGTACAATGATATTTTCTCATTTTATATACACAGGCTCATGCAAATACCTACAGATACACATACTTGTGGTACAAATATCCTTAATCTTAGATGTAATAGTTATTTTAAAATATATTTTTTAAAACATGCATATTTTAATCTCTTAAATATTTTCTAGATTGCAGAGATACTATGTAACATTGGCGTCAAACTTTCTGAAGAAGAATTTGAAAATGTATGGAATCTTGCATCAAAAAAACATTACAGAGGAGAAGTTTGTGTTGAGAATATCAGAAATGTTCTAGATGAGCTACAGCATGCAGACCGGATTAAGTGTAAGAAGTCTATGTGATATTTTTGGAATTCATGAATTTAAATAAAAGAAGTTAAATTTGTGTACAGCTAAAGTGTTTGCCCATTCTGATTTGAGATATATTAAAGTTCATCCATCACACTGGTTGGACTCATGCACCTATTACAACTGTATGTTGGTAATAAATTAGATCTTGGATTTCAATATTTAAAAAATCGCTTTCTATAAACCACCCAAGAACTTGAGAAATGATTGAAGAGTTATTCTTCATTCTTAACAAAGGCAGAGTTCAGAGTGATACCAGAAGTTAGGTAGTGTTTAGTAGGGTGAAGAATTCCATATGTTTTAGTTGGCTGTCTAAGATTTAGTCTGGTTTTTGATTCCAAGTTCATAAAATTTCACCTTCACTATTATCAGGCTTTATCATGGGAAGACTTAAGCTTAGGAGTTTTTTGGCTTTATTAGCACTTATTAGGATCTGAGGAAAATTAATTCAAAAGCAGAATACCAAAACTAGACTTCTAACAGTTATAGTCACAGTAATAACTGAATTCTTAATGTCTTTCTATGGCTAGGAAATATGCTGTCCTTGATGTATCTAGAGAAAATATGACTGACCTATCATTATATGTAATTTTAGAGGGTTATTAGAACAAATTAGGCATGACCATTTTTTCCCTTGTGCTTTGTCTCTTTGAGGTACAAATGTGATGATGAGCCTAGTATGGGGTGCAGTGCTATTATTGTAATACCAAGAAAGTGTATTTCATGTGTCAAACAGGTCCCAGTGTAGATTAAATCCACAACTGGTTTTTTTTTCTAAAGACCTTTATCTTAACTCCTGCACCTTCACTTTTCTCCACTTAGCCTATTAGAGTAGTTTTAAAAAAATTATTAATGCCTCTTAATTTTTCAAAATATTGAGTTTCATTGTTTTTATTTTTTAATTTTTTAAGTTTTTTTGAGACAGGGTCTCACTTTGTAGTTCAAACTGGCCCTGGGCTCACTATGTAGCCCAGGCTAGCTTTGAATTCACAGCAATCCTCCTGCCTCTGCTTCCCAAGTGCTAGGTTTTTAGGCATGAGCCACCATGCCCGGTGTGTTTTTATTTTTTTGAGAGGTGTCTCACTTTATAATTCAGGCTGGCCCTGAATTAACTGTGTAACCCAAGTTAGTCTCAAATTAACAGCAATCCTCTTGCCTCTGCCTCCCAAGTGCTGGGATTACAGGCATGAGCCACCACACATGGCATTGTGGTACGTGGTACCGGGGGTTGAATTTGGGACCTTATTCTTGCCAGGCAGATGCTGATACCACTGAGCTAAATCCCTGGCCTAAAGCTATCATTTTTCCAGTGAACCTTTTGGGTCCTCTGTTCAGAATCAGATGGCTGTGGTTGGATGTATTTGTTTGAGTACTCTGTTCTCTGCCATTGGTCTATGCATCTATCTTTGTGCCATGTTGATTTTGTTACTTTGGCTTTGCAGTATAATTTGAAGCAAGGCATTGTAGTGCTTTTAGCTTTGCTCTCTTTGTTTAGCATTGCATTGGTTATTCTGGGTCTTCTGTATTTTCTATGACTTTCAAGTTTTTTTTTCTTCCTGGTTTTGTGAATAATGTCACTGATTTTGATGGAGATTGCATTGACTCTGTAGACCACTTTTGGTAATATGACCATTCTAACAATATTAATACTGCTGATCCATGAAAATGGAAAAATTTTCCATCTTCTAGGGCTGTCTTCAATAGCTTTCTTTAACCATTGAGGCTTTATCACTAACATAATTCATCAGTTGATCAGTACTGTTTATTCTACTAGTATTTTATACTAGATTTTGTTTATTAATATGAAAAATCTTTTTTGATTCACTTAGGTATTTTGGTTATATTATAGTTTAATTTACTTAAGAAAGAAAAACCAGGGCTGGGGAGTAACTCAGTGGTTTATCATTTACATAGCAATAAGGCCCTGAGTTCGAGCCTCAGTATAAAAATAAATAAGAGATCTGTGGTTTAAAATTGGGTTTATTCTGTCTCCAGAGAAAAGTAAACATAATAAATTTATTACATAGGTCATTAATTTGCTTTCAAAGTGCTGAGGATGGAACCCAGGCCTTGTGCAAGGTAGATGAATGCTTTACTGCTGAGATACATCCCAGACTTTTTCTTTTATTTTATAACAAGGTCACACTATGTAGCCTGGGCTGGCTTTGAAGTCACTACCATCTTGCCTTTGAAGTGCTAGGATTATAGATATGCACCATACACTCAGCAGGTAAGTAAATTTGAAAGTGTAATTTCTCTCATAGGTTGTCAAAGATGTGGTAATATACTGGTACTAAAGGAATTTGTGTTTACATAGTAGACAGAAAACTGGACCAGAAAAACAAAATCTTGACTTTTTAACATTTCTTCCTTTTTCATTAAAATTTTGTTTATCCTTTAAAAATTAATTAAATAAAAGCAAAAACTGAACCTTCCAGTTGGTGGAGCTCTTACGTAAGAAAATAGTAGGATTAGAGAATAGACCATCCATCACACAATAGATAAACCACCTTTCAAGAGGGTTCTGACTTTTTTATTTTTTTAAGACAAAATATTTCCATATAGTCCAAGCTGGCTTTTGAACTCAATGTATTGCCCATGCTGACCTTAAACTTTAAATATTCTTCCCTATTCACACGAGTGCTGTCATTACAAGTGTGTGTCACCATGCCCAGCCTGACCCACTTAAAAAAATCTACTCCCTTAGTACAAATTTAGGGGTTTTCCTCATATATTGCTGGCAGGCCATCTAGATTTTGCTCCTTGTGGGCTATAATGTGGATTAAAACTGTACATTTTCAACTTGAATATAATGGTTTACAAGTCAGAGAATTAACTTTTGGGGCTGGAGATTTATCTTAGTGGTTCTGACACCTGCCTAGTGAGCGCAGGGTCCCTGGTTGGATCCCTGGTAACCACATAAATAATACCACAATCAGCAATCAGTACCACATACCACTGGGCATGGTGGTGGCTCACGCCTGTCACCCCAGCATTTGGGAGTCAGAGGCAGGAGGGTTGCTGAGTTTGAGGCTTGCCTGGGCTACATAGTGAGCTCAGGGCCAGCCTGAACTATAGAGTAAGACCCTGTCTCAAAAAAAAAAAAAACTTTTCTATTCTATTTCTTAATTCATATGACTAGCTACATAGTGCAATGTGTATAAGGCATTCTGTAATGAGAATAAATGATATATTGGTGTGCTGTAGTAATTAAAGTGTCAACATACAGATGTCCCAAATATGAATAAGCTTCCTAGACTTGAATCACAGGAAGAAAACAATGTCAGTGCATCATATCAAAGGAGGATTCATCCTAGGAATGATTTAACATACACAAATCAATAAATAATACTTAAACAGAAGAAAAAATATACAACTATCTCAATTGATG
Source organism: Thryonomys swinderianus (assembly GCA_004025085.1). Lineage (NCBI taxonomy): Eukaryota > Metazoa > Chordata > Mammalia > Rodentia > Thryonomyidae > Thryonomys > Thryonomys swinderianus. The sequence goes on along the minus strand of PVIC010010230.1, from coordinate 29,555 downwards.
CAGGAAAATCCTTTGACAAAATCCATTGTCCATTTATGATTAAAAACTCTGAAGAAAATAGGTGTACAAGGACTTTGTCTCAATCTGATAAAAGCTATTTATGACAGACCAATGGCCAACATCACATTTACTGGGTAGAAGGTAAAAATTTTCTCTCTAAAATCAGAATAAGACAAGGTTGTCTGCTATCACCAACCCTGTTCATTGTGGTTCTCAAAACCAGATCAGGCAAGAGAGAGACATTAAAAAAAGAGAGAGACATAAAAGGGATATGTACAGGAAAGGGAGAAGTCAAATTATTGTTATTTGCAACTGACATGATCCTTTACATACAGGAACCCCCCAAAAAAAGAACCTCCAATATTCCACCCATCTTAAGACACCTAGAATCAATAACCAAATTCAGTGGCATCGCAGGACATAAAGTCAACACACAAAAGTCAATAGCGTTTCTGTACAATAGTAATAAACTCACTGAGAATTACAGAATCAAAGCCTTTCACAGTAGCATCAAGAAAAACTAAATGTGTAAGAATTAACCTAACCAAGAACATGAAAGACCTCTTCAACAAAAAATATGGTACTCTGAAAAAGGGAATTGAAAAATATATCAGAAAATTGAAAGATGTCTCCTGTTCTTGGATGTAGTCAAAGTGGCCATATTTCCAAAGGTGATACAGAGATTTAAGACAGTCTCAATCAAAGTACCAAAAGAATTCATCACAGAACTGGAGAAAACAATCCTAAAATTTATGTGGAACCGCATGAGAACTAGAATAGGAAAAGCAATTGTGCACAACAAGAGCAAGGCAGGGAGAATCACAATTCCAAACTTCAAATTATACTATTAAGACTACAGTGGGGCCAGAGATTTAGCTCAGTAATTCTGGCATCTGCCTTGTAAGCACAAGGTCCTGAGTTCAGTCCCCAGCAACAACATACAACAATACTGGGTGTGGTGGCTCAGGCCCACCAGCAATCAGTCCCACATACCACAATGCTGGGGATGGTGGCTCACACCTATAATCCCAGCACTCAGGAGGCAGAGACAGGAGGATTGCTGAGTTTAAGGCTTGCCTGGGCTACATAGTGAGTTGAGGGCCAGCCTAAACTACAAAGCAAGACACTGTCTCAAAAAAAAAAAAAAAGACTACAGTGTTAAAAAAGAGCATGACATTGGCAAAAACCCCAGATATGTCGATCAGTGGAACGGAACAGATTCTAAGCACATACAGCTATGTGATCTTTGACAAAGGGGCCAAAAATTTACACTGGAGGGAAGACAACCTCTTTTTTTTAACCAACAGTGTTTGGGAATACTGGCTGTCCACATGCCAATATTGAACTAGACCCACATTTCTCACCATGCACCAACCTAAAATAAAAATGGACCAAAGATCTAAATGTTAAAATGAAGCTAACAGAGATGCTTAATCTGCTTGAAGATTAAATAGGTAAACTTCTTGAAGACAAAGGTGTAGGCAAAGACTTTCTGAACAGGAGGCCAGTTGCACAAGAGATAATACTGAGAATCAATAATGGGATTGTACAAATTAAAAGACTTTTGCACAGCAAAGGAAACAACCAGTACAGTACACAGTGGGAAAAGATTTCCAGGTATTCCTTGAATAGAAGACTAATATCCAAAATATAAAAAGGACTAAAACAATTAGACCTCCCCAAATAAAACACCCAATAAAAAATGGGCAACTGAAATGAAAGCCACTTCAAGAAATACAAATCGCCAATAAATACCTGAAAAAATGTTCAACATCTCTGGTCATCAGAAATGCACATTAAAACAGCATTAAGATTCTATTTTACTCTTAAAAAGTCTAGTTATCATCAAGAAATCAGAAATCAAGTCTATGGTCATACCACCCTGAATGCACCTGTTCTCAACCTCATGTGATCTCAGAAACTAAGCAGGGTCGGGCCTGGTTAGTACTTGGAAGGGACAAATCAACAAAAACGCTGGGAGGCTGCAGGGGTCAGGAGAAGGAAGCCTTCTTCATTGATAGTGGGAATGTAAACTAGTACAAACACTGTGGAAATTAGTATGGAGAGTTTTCATAAAGCTAAAAATACAAAGTCCATTTGACCCAGCTATTTTCCTCCCTAGATATCTTCTCAAAAGAGTTAAAGATATCATATTACAGTGATACATACATATTTATAGAAGTCAAATCCCAATAGCAGAATTTTGGGTTTAGTTTAAATGTTCACAGATGACAGATAAAGAAAATGTGATATTTGTTCTCAACTGAGTATGACTCTTCCATAAAGACTTGAGTCTTTTATCAGCAAATGGATGCACCTTGAGATTATAATGTTAAGTAAAATGTGTCAGACACACCCCAGTTGCAATGCAGCGTAGTTTGTCTTGTAAAGAGAAACTCAGCTGGGCGTGGTGGCTCACTCCTGTAATCCTAGCACTTGGCAGACAGAGGCAGGAGGATTGCTGTGAGTTCCAGGCAATCCTGGGCTACATAGTGAGTTAAGCCTGAACTACATAGCTAGACCTTGTCTCTAAAGGCTAAAATGAAAACAAAAACTAAACCCCATAATATGGATAAAGAGAAAAATAAAAGCTAGATAATGAGGAGAGGTGAGAATGGAGGGAGATGTGTGGGGGAGGGTAGCTAAAAAATGCAGCCAGGAGGGAATGGAAGGGAAGGAAAGTAAAAAGAATTGAGTTGTATTTTGTACAGGTACCAGCTCTTCAGAACGGTTCTGTACTGCAAACATGTACTAATAGAAATAAAAAAGGAAACAGTGATAAACATTAATTTAGCAAATCCAAGCAAACAAACTATAGAACATGACATAGAACTGCAATAATAAGTATTCAGCAATTTTATGGAAAAAATTGAGAAATTGCCTATGTTTTTTTTTGAGGGGTGGTTATGAGACAGGGTCTTGCCGTGTATGTAGTTCAGGTTGGCCTTGAACTCATAATGTATCCTAGGCCGGCCTTGATCTTCCTGCCTCAGCCTCCCTTGTTCTGGGATCAGAGGTGTGTGCCACCATGCCTGGCTAGAGTAGGGTTTTTAACCTTCAGTGCTGATTATTAGTTCTCCTCAACATGCTAACGGCTGAGGTCACTGCCTGGAGTTTCGATTGAGATTTACAGTTCAGCTGCAACAGGCAGCACTTAGAGCCCTTCTCTGTCTATTATGAGCCATCTGGCTTGTGTTTGCTGCCAGACGTCTGGCTGAGAATTTCATGAAGACCCCCTTGGAATTTACAAAGGTTGTCTTTCTTAGCGTCTGGTCAGTTGGAAACTTTCTAGTTTACCTTTCATTAAGGCCAGCATCGCTGCTGTTTGCTTGATGCTGTTTGCTTGTGTGTGCTACCTGTCACCGAAGAAACGTTTGAATCCAGCAAGTGTGAACTGCAGTCATCTTTGATGGAGGCTTAGCAAAAAGCCAGTGGCCTGATTATGAAAACAGCCTCATTCCACCGATAAACTCCTGAAAGGAAACGGTTGTAGGTGGCCGTGTGTGGTGCTCAGGATGCTGTAAAGAATGTGATGCTAGGAATTTTCTTTTTACATAGAACACTATGGGCATTTTTTTACTTGAATTTCTCATTTTTAGCTGTATTAATAAAGTACAAAGAATTAAAATTTTAATCAGCTTCTGTCTTCAATGTTTCTAACTCATTATTTAGATTTTTCTCCTACTGAATTTGCTGAAATAACAATCCCAACTGTGTTGCATCAAACTCACAGGGTTGATTTCCTGATTTCCACTTGCAGCAGATCAAAATCATTGGCACGACAGTCTTCTCTCTTCGTGCTTTCCTTCTTCTGTGAAGTGCTAAAATACTCAGTAATTTTGGTTCACCAATCAGACCCCTCCTGAGGAGGAAACTGGAAACATGGGATATGAGTAATAAATCTGTAACTCACTGGGATTTATGACCTTTAAGAAACACCCAGTCTTAGAAATCTGTGGCTTTTAAATTTATTAGAGGGAAATATCTATGGCTACTTTATCAATTTGTAAATTTGTTTTGGAGAATATATAAGCACATGGCATAATTTTAGGTCAGTAAATATAAAAAGGCTAGGGTAGGAGTTACCTCATCCCATACTAAGTAGCATTGTGTTTGCCAGCTATTACTATAACCATTATATTGATTTCTTGGTTCTTCCTTCATCTCTATGATTTTATTAACTGTACTCCATTGTTGACTTTGGTAGGTTTGACCTTTCTCATCGGTTTACTCTGCTAGGTAGTTCAGAAATACCTATTATGCCATGTGTATTACTGTTTTTTTTTGAGACAGGGTCTCGCTTTGTAGTTCAGGCTGGCTCTGAGCTCACTATATAGCCCAGGCAAGCCTCGAACTCAGCAATCTTCCTGTCTCTGCCTCCCGAGTGCTGGTATGACAGGCGTGAACCACCACGCCCGGCACTGTGGTATGTGGTATTGATGGCTGGTGGGCGTGAGTCTCCACGCCCAGCATTGTATGTGGTTTCCTGGGATTGAACTCAGGACCTTGCGCTTGCGAGACAGGCGCTGGACCACTGAGCTAACCCTCCAGCCCACCATGCCTGTTTTTTAAAAATTGATTTTATTGGTACATTTTATATATACATTACAATCACATTCAACATTGAGGGTTTGTACCGATGTATGATACATTTTGATTCTCACTTTTCCCATTCCCTTGTCTTCCTTACAACTTCCCACCCCCTATATACATAAGCTTTGTTATCTTTTTTTTTTGAGATAGGATCTTGCTTTGTAGTTCAGGCTGGCCCTGAGTTCACTATGTAGCCCAGGCAAGCATCGAACTCAGCAATCCTCCTGCCTCTGCCTCCTGTGTGCTGGGATTATAGGCATAAGCCACCATGCCCAGCACTGTGGTATGTAGTACTGATTGCTGGTGGGTGTGAGTCACCATGCCCGGTATTGTTGTGTGTGGTTACCAGGGATCGAACCAGGGGCCTGTATATGGTTATCAGGGATTGAACCAGGGACCTTGCACTTGCAAGGTAGGTGTCTGAACCACTGAGGTAAATCTCTGGCCCTTGTTTCCTTTTTTTTTTTTTTTTTTTCCCCTGTACTGGGGATCAAACTCAGGCCCTTGTATGTCCAAGATTGGCATGGTACCACTTGAGCTAAATCCCCAGCCCTTGTTTTCTTTTTTTTTTTTAACCATCAAATATTCTCTTTTCCTTTTTTACTTACCCCCACCCCCTTTTGTTCTATGCTTTAAACAGAGCTCCTCAGTTTAATGTTTAAAAAATGCATATATACAGTCTGCTGGAATTTTTTATTGTGTTTGCATTGAATCTAAAGGTCACTTTGGGAAAGCTAAAATTGTTTTGTAAATTTTTTAATTTTTTAAAACTTTTTTGATGCAGAGTCTTGCTTTGTATTTCAGGCTGGCCCTGAGCTCACTATGTAGCCCAGGCAAGCTTCAAATTCAGCAATCCTCCTGCCTCTGCCTCCTAAGTGCTGGGATTACGGTTGTGTTCTACCATGCCTGGTTCTTAAAAAAAATGTAGCTATTGGAACAATGCCTGGTTTTAACAGTTCTTCAGATATATATATATCTGTGTAGTCTGGATACAAGACCTTTATCATACATGTGTCTTGCAGATATTTTCTTCTGCCTTTAGGTAATTTTCCCTCTCTTTCCCTCCCCTCCCCTTTTCTTTCCTCTTCTTCCTTTCTGCCCCTCTGCCCTCGTTCTTTCCCTTCTCTCCTTCCTTCCCTTCAATTCTCTTCTCTGGATGGATACAGGGACACTCTACAACTAAGGTACATCCCTAGTTTTTTTTAAAAAATGTTTTTATATCAAGACAGAGTCCTGTTAAATTGCCCAGACTGACAATAACTCGCAATTCTCTTGGCTTGGCCTGCTGAGTAAATGGGATTAGAGGTGTGTGTCACCATGCTAACTTTTTTTTTTCTGTACTTTTAAAATTATATCTTTCAACGAGTGCAGATTTTTCCCCCTCCCTAAGTCCGGATGTTGAACCCAGGGCCTTTGCAACTCCCCAGCCGGTCTTTTCTATTTTGAGATAAGGTCTTACTTTATCACTAAATTTCATAAACTGAGATCAAATTGGCAAACTTAACTGCTTCTTGTGCCTCGAATCCCAGTGCTATGGGAGGCTGAGAGGAGAATACATGTTTTAAATTAAAAAAAATTTTATCCCATTCCCCTCTCCCCTTCCTATGTTCAAAAGCTTTATTTCCATTTTTCCTTCTATTTGCTGTTTAGCTATAAATGTCTGAAGCTCATTCTTCTTTATGGTAGAGTAGTACTCCATTGTATAAAAAACACACCTCTTCCTTATCCATTCATTGGTTGATAGGCATTTGGGCTGTTTCAAAGATTTAGTTATTACAAAGTGATGCTGTAAACATAACATGGGTGTACATATATCACAGTGGTATGATGTTTTTAATTCTTTTGAGAATATACCTCAAAATATATTAAAAATATTTGAATAGTTGGGTCAAATGGAACCTCTGATTTTATTTTTTTGAGAAATCTCCATACTGATTTCCACAGTGGTTGCACCAGTCTACATTCCCACCAACACTGGAGAAAGGCTCTTTTTTCCCCACAGCTCTGCCAGCATTTGTTATTGGTTGACTTCATCATAGCAGCCATTCTTTCTGGAGTGAGATAGAATCTCATCATTGTTTTAATTTGAATTGCACAAATGATCAGTCATGTTGATTTTTTTTTTTTTGAGACAGGGTCTCGCTTTGTAGTTCAGGCTGACCCTGAGCTCACTATGTAGCCCAGGCAAGCCTTGAACTCAGCAATCCTCCTGTCTCTGCCTCCTGAGTGCTGGGATTACAGGCGTGAGCCACCACACCTGGCCTTGTGGTCTGTGGTACTGATTGCTGGTGGGCATGAGTCTCATGCATGGTATTGTATGTGGTTACTGGGGATCTAACCAGGGACCTTGCGCTTGCTAGACTGGTATCCAGAACCACTGAGCTAAATCTCCATCCCTGTTGAATTTTTTTTTTTTTTTGAGACAGGGTCTTGCTTTGTAGTTCAGGCTGGCCCTGAGCTCACTATGTAGCCCAGGCAGGCCTCGAACTCAGCCATCCTCCTGTCTCTGCCTCCCGAGTGCTGGGATTACAGGCATGAGGCACCACGCCCGGCCCCTGTCGAATATTTTTAATGAATTTATTTGCTGTTTCTACTTCATCTGAGAAGTTGTTTTTATTTCAGATGCTCATTTTTAGATTGACTCTTTAAATTTGGGGGCTCTGATTTTTTTGAGTTCTTTATACATTCTAGATAATAGTCCTTTATTTGATGAATAGCTGGCAAATTTTTTTTCCTGCACTTTGGGTTGTTTCTTTATTCTGTTGGTATTTTTTTTGTGTGTGTGCAAGGCTTTTAAATAAAATGAAATTCCAGTTGTTGATTCTTTGTAATATTTCCAGTGCAGTCTGGGTTTTGGCCATGAAGTTTTTCCCTACTACTATGACCTCAAGTGTTCTACCTATTCTCTCTCCAGCAGATTTGGTGTTTCCATTTTAATATTTAGATCTTTGATCCATTTCAATTTTAGGTTAGTGCATGGTGAAAGTTATGGGCCTAGTTGTAGTCTTTGTCAAGTGGAAAGCCAATTGGCCCAGCACCATTTATTTTTTATTTTTAAATTAATTAATCAATTATTTATTTATTTTTTTGAGACAGGGTCTCGCTTTGTAGTTCAGGCTGGCTCTGAGCTCACTATGGCACCCAGGCAAGCCTCGAACTCAGCAATCCTCCTGCCTCTGCCTCCTGAGTGCTGGGATTACAGGCGTGAGCCACCACGCCCGGCAACCAGCACCATTTATTTTATTTTTTATTTTTTTTAACTGAATTCTTTATTGGTACAATTTATGTGCATCTCAAAGTCACGTATAACATTGGGGAATTTGTACCAATATATGACACAAGTTAATTCTCATTTCAGCACCATTTATTAAAGAGGCTATCTTTCAGTGAAGGTGTTTGGGTCCTTTGTCAAAATTAAGGTGGCTGAGTGTATCTGGAGTTATTTCTGGGTCTTCTAATCTGTTCCATTGATCTCTGGGTCTGTTTCTTTGTCAGTACTATGTGGTTTTTTTTTTTTTTTTTTTTTTTTTGCGGTGCTGGGAATTGAACTTGGATGTTGTTCTTAATCACAGTAGCTTTGTAGTATAATCTCAGATTAGGAATTGTGATGCCCCTGCCTTGTCTTTGTTGCCAAAAATTGTCTGCTAGAAGTTTTAAATTTTTATGAAGTCCAGTTTATTAAACTTTTCATTTATGCTTTCTGCTTTTGGTGTCTTCTTTGTGAAACATTATCCTAATACACAATATCAGAGATTTTCTATGGATTTTGAATTGTTTCAGCATTATTTTTCAAAATATCCTTATGTTCAAACAATTTCCTTTACACTTAGGGCATACATAATTTTTTTTTTTTTGAGACAGGGTCTCACTTTGTAGTTCAAGCTGGCCCTGAGCTCAGTATGTAGTTCAGGCAAGCCTGGAACTCAGCAATCCTCCTGCCTCTGCCTCCCAGATTTTCTAAATTTGAAAAATCTCTGGTTTCCATCATTTAACATTTTTGTGTTGGGTTTGTTTATAGACTTTATTCTGTTTCAGTGACTTATGTGTTTATCCTTTCACCATTACCACACACCCTTGATTACTATAGCTTTATAGTAAGTCTTGGAATCAGTTAATATGAATCCTTAACAGCTTATTCTTCATAATTCTCTTGACTGTTGAAGTCACTTTGCTTTTGTCATTCATTTTATGAACACTTTGTACAAATGTCTTTCTTGGATTTCATTTGGGATGTGTCACATTTAATTCTCTTGACTGTTGAAGTTACTTTGCTTTTGTCATTGGTTTTATAAACAGTTTGTACAAACATGTTCCTCGGATTTCATTTGGGATGGGTCACATTTAAAGATCGGGTGGGGGATGGACATATTATCTCTTTTTCTATTAACCTTAGCTCTACCCTTAGAATCAAGCCACCAGTTCAGTGTTCCTGCTTATTTTTTTAAAATCAAAATCATTCACTTTCTGGAATATCTGATCAATCACCACCTCTTCTTTGTTGGCATACTGATAGTGCTTCACACCTGCCCTTTGACAATGTTCCTGCTTCTGGTCTTTTCTCCTATTCCATTCTGTGCAGTCTTGCCATTGCTACACCTAAAAAAAATTCAATACTTTGCTCATTCTGTAGAGTGTGAAATGTACATTATTAGCTTAACATTTTAGGGGTTGAGGTATCCTTGATCCTTCTGGGGCAGCTTCCTTTGATCACGTCTCACACCACATCTTTTCTTCTGTCCTTTGTTTCTGCAAAAATGGAGTCACATGGTTTTCTGCGACTGCTTTCTGTCATGCTCGTATTGCTCTTTCCTAGAAGTCTTCTATCTATGCATTCCTTAAAGTTCTAATTTTGCCATAAAACTGTTTGGTTGAATCGGCTGTCTTTCCTATAAATTCACTTAATTACCTCCATACCTTCATAAGACAATGATCACTTTGTACTTTGTGTGATAACTAGCTACACACTTGCCTCTTCTGTTTTGTTTATAGCATAATTTTCCTGAGGACATAATCTAAATTTGAAAAATCTCTGGTTTCCATCATTTAACATATAATGGTCTCTCAATAAATATTTAGGGGATTAATGAAAAAATACATGGACTAGGTAAACAATGACAATAGTATGCAGTCAATCAGAGTATTAGAAGAATAAATATTGGATCATTTTTGTCAAATTTTGAATAAGCTGTCTCTGCATAAAATTTAGATTGAAAAATAGCCCTTATTTTTCATGTGTGCCTTAAGGATCTGTGATTAATTCTGCATTCTCAATATTTGGGGGGGGTCACTCATTCATTCAACAGCAAACAGTTAGCCAAAGGAGGTACTTTGAGAAGGAAGGAAATACCAACTTTCAGTGCCATTTGAAAGCCCTGACATTTTCTCGGTACCATTCTGAACTTCTTCCTTACCCATTGTAGTTCCCATCCTGTCTCACTAGACTCATGTCTTGTATGAACTCAGCTCTGTTGTCCCTCCTTTCCAACATCTTACTCATCAACATTGCAAGTCTGTCTAATCTATATCTCTCGTTATTCCAAATCCCAAATCTAACATGGCATGTAAGGAAAACTGAGAAAAATCACAAAACCAAGTTCCTTTAAATAACCACAAAACTGAACAGGTTTGGAAATCTCATATATTTCCCCTTTCAACTCACCATCTCATTCTCAATCTTTTCTTTCTTTCTCATCTCTTTTCTAGCCCTCAACACGCCTTCCACCCCTTCGCTGTAAGCTGGGGAGGCTTTCCATGTGTGTGCCCTGCCTCCTTGTCCTGTTCAGCAGGCAGCTGGCCTGGCTAAACTCCTCTGCTTCTACCCATCTCTCCCACGTCGGAACTTTTCTCCTGACATTTTCCCTCACTCATGCACCTCAGCTTTGCCCTTAGCTGTACAGTTCCCACCAATACCAAATGCACTACAACATCTCCCATATTTAGAAAAAATTACACACCTGTAATCCCAGCACCCTGGGAAGCTGAGGCAGGAGAATCACAAGTGCTAGTGTAACTTGAGCAACTTAGCGATTTAGCATGACCCTGTCTCAAAATTAAAAAAAGGGGCTGGAGATTTAGCTCAGTGGTTCCAGCGCTTGCCTAGTGAGTGCAAGGACCTCAGTTTGATCCTCAGTAACCACATACAACAGTACTGGGTATGGTGACTCATGCCCACTAGCAATCAGTACCACATACCACAGTGGCGGGCATGGTGACTCACGCTTGTAATCCCAGCACTCGGCAAGCAGAGGCAGGAGGACTGTTGAGTTCAAGGCTTGCCTGGGCTACAGAATGAAACCCTGTCTTAAAAAAAAAAAAAAAAAAAAAAGGCTGGCGATGTAATTCAGTGCAAATGCCCCTGGGTTCAATCACAAGTACAGCAAAATTAAAGCAAAGCAATAGCAAATTTAAATGAAAATAATAGAAGCTGATGATAGGATGCCTGGCAAGAAGATTCTGAAAATGGTAGAGCTGTTGGTACTAACTTTGGGGGCATGGCAACAGGCCCGAGTATACAGATGGAGGACATCTGTGTTTCAAGAAGTACTAAATCTGGTGGTTTTTGAGACAGGGTCCCATTCTGTAGTTTAGACTGGCCTTGAACAGGTGTGTGCTGACACGTCCGGATGTCTGGCGTTAAGTAGGTGAATTATCCACCTGGACGTTGACATCCTGAAGAAGAAAGACCACGCACAGGCACAGACGGGAGAGAGGGGAGAGGAGAAGAGGAAAGATAGGAGGGAGGAAAGGGGAGGGAAAGGAGAGAGGGAGAGAGAACAGTAGTGACAGAAATATTTCTTTAAAGTTATGACGAAAGCTACACATGCTTCTAACTATACCATTGTAAACTTCTAACTATACCATTGTAAACTTATCCACAGGCAGGTTTTCTATATATTTTGTCCCCTCTTCATTCATCCATTTATACATCTGCCTATCCACTCATGCATCTACGTGACCGATAATCATTGCTAATCTGTGCTGTGTTTAAATACACTTTTGGAAGAATTCCGTTCACTGCAGCGGCAAAGAAAAATATCTTCCCGTTTGGAACGGTAGGGGGCAGCCTAGCATTTCGAAAGTTTAACACGAACCTTGTTGACTAGAGTAGCGGCAGCCAGCACAGTATTACTGAGGAGGTTCCTAAACCAGAAAAAGGGATTGACTGTTGATGGGTGAGGGGTGAACTGTATAGTTTTACCCTTTTATTTTAATTGGCAGGAATTACGCTGGAAAAGAACATGTTAAATATGAAGGTAGGAAGTTTGGGTCACAAAGTGTCATGTTAGTGAAACAAAGCAGTAAGAAATCTTCAGGTGTGACAGATACCAACGTATTCTTGCTCCCATGGTGTTTCTGTATGTTTGGGAATATCCTTATTAACAGTAAAATATGTTAAACATACAAAACCATTTAAATCCACTATTTCCTAGGTGGGCAAATGATGGTTTTGCTCACACCATAGGTAACAAATTGTGAAACATGGAACTATTATTTGGGCCAATAAAGCATAATTTTATTTTATGTAATAACTACTTATAAAAACTCACCATGGCCTTATGTGAAGAGCTGGACTGGTTAGAGGTTAACACCACAATCATAAACTGACAATGAGAACAGACTAGAAGGGCATTTTTTTATGATGAAACATTTACAATAATAACCTTGTAAAAAATAATGATATCTATTTAAAGCTCATTTATTTCCTAGCTAAATGGCAATTTCGCATCACTCAAAATGCTAATAATTCCTCCTGAAACCCTCGGGATAATCCAGTTCATGTGTGTTCATTAAAAAAAACCTGGTTAAAATAAGCAGGTGATTCTGTTTTAATAATATCTGTCCTGCCAGCAATAAGACAGTCTCAGTTGCAAACAAATATATCAACAAACAGATTTTCTTTAAAGCACACAGGGTCTCATATCACTCCCAAATTAGCCAATTAGCATGATGCTATTGGAAGAGCTAATTAAAAAGTGCATTTAGACTAAGAAATGCTTCCTGAGAGTAATGTGGAGCTTATAGCTCTTATTCCACCTGTAATTACTCTGCTTGATTTCCCCCTCTGTAGACAGAGGTGAGCGTACTTGCACCTGAGCAGAGGAAACGTTTTCATTCTCTCTTGGAGTGACTCATACACTATGTCAATACTGTGAGTTGATCAGTGTACGTTTATCCTTCTAAAAGGCACTCCCCTAAGCCAAAGCATGGCTAACTTAGACATTTGAATTAGGCCTGAGAATGCTCTCTGTCTAGAGATCTAGCCTGAAATTTGTCTTGTTGAGAATATTTTCATGATAAGAATATTTGGTAGAAGTTAGTTCATCAAATCTTGCAGTAAAGATTCACAAATACAAAAATTTTTCTAGGAAGTGGTGGCAGTGGGTTATTAGTCAGGTACCTTGGTTATAAGAAATGAACAACTACTGATATATTACCAGCTACTAAGTAAAGCTCATGCATCATTCAAATTTCATTTTTACCTATGTCCTTTTTTCTGTCCCAGACTCCCATTCAGGATGCCACATTGCATTTAGTGTATGTGTCTTTAGGCTCCTCTTGACTATAACAGATTGTCAGACTTTCCTTGTTTTGGGTGGCCTTGATGGTTTTAAGGAGCTGTGGTCAGGTGTTTTGTGGAACAGTCCTACACTGGGATTTGGCTCATGTTTTTTTCATGTTTAGACTGCGGTTATGGATTTTTGTGAGAAGATGATAGACATAAAGTGCCATCTTCTTCACATTCTATTGAAGGCCTATATTGTGATGGACCCTGATTTATATTGATGGGTTCAATTTATGCCTTTTGACTCTACAGTGGTGTGAAAGTGGCATACATTTAGGCAAAAGTATACTTTAATTTTGAAATCTGATCTTGATATGATGCCATACATATATATAAAATCATACTATGCTGGACAGTGGTCAGGTCCTGTAGCTCCCAGTCAGCCATGTGACTGTGGTGGGAAAGAACCAGTACTGTATGGTGTACCGTATTTCCAAGTCATGATGTTCTGTAAGTTAGGTATAGTAAGTGCAGGTTTTCTTTTTTTTAGTTTTTTGAGACAAGGTCACACTTTGTAGTTCAGGCTGGCCCTGAACTCACTGTGTAGCCCAGGCAAGCCTCAAACTTACAGCAATGTTCCTGTTTCTGCCTCCCAAGCACTGGGATTACAGGCATGAGCCACCACACACGGCATTGTGGTATGTGGTACTGGGGATAAATTTGGACCTTGCACTTTCAGGCAGATGCTGGAACCACTAAGTTAAATCCCTGGCCCCAGTAAGTGCAGTTTTGACTTACAGTATTTTCAATTTGTGATGGTTTTATGTGAGCAGAATCCCATGGTAAGTCAAAGAGACTTTGTGCTATCCATTTAATTACCACTGTTCATGCTGACTTTGACCATGTGGATAAGGTAGTGTTTGTCAGGTCTCAGCTATATTCCCACCTTTCCATAGTGTAGGAGACAAGTCACTATGTTCTGCCCATACTTATGAAGGGTGCAATAATTCAGGATGTTTGTGTTCTCCCTAATTTATATGTTGAAATCCTGACCCCAGATGATTTTATTAGTCATGAAGTCCTGAGAGAAGATCCCTCATGAATGGGGTTACAGGCTCCAGAGAGCTCCCTTGTCCTTCCACCACATGAAGATCTGCAAGAAGGCACCACCCATGACCTGGGAATGGGCCTTCAGTAGACATTGGACCTCTTGGCATCCAGGTTTTTTCCTGACTTTTCAGCCTCTCAAACTGTGAGAAATAAGTTTGTTGTTGTTATTTAATAAGTTTGTGTTGTCACTCAGCTTATGGTATTTTATTAGAGCAACATGAGTGAGTTAAGCAAGACAGTTGGGAAATTATGTTTCATTTGCTTGATGGTAGATGGAATATCTATGTAAATTATTTGCCATTTTTAAAAAAATGATAAGGCAGAGCTTAATTTGTTGAAGCTTTACTTTGCAACATTTGAGAAAGTAAGAAGTTCAGCAGTTTGGTGTTTTTGTTGTTTTGTTTTGCTTTTTAGCAAAAAAAAAAAAAAGACCGCTGGTCTTTTGTTTTATGTTTATTTTTAGCAAAAAAAAAAAAGACCATTGGTCTTACTTATAAAGGAAACTGTACTTTCTAGATAAAAATAAATGATAATAAAAGAAGAGGCCATAATATCACCAAATCTATCACTGGTCTGTATGAAAACCAGATATACTTCGGTTTGTTTTTGGATCATAATAATATAAATTTAACTGGGTGTGGTGGCCCATGTCTATAATCCTAGCATTTGGGAGGCTGAAGCAGGAGAACTGTAATAAATTTGAGGCCAGGCTGGGCTACATAGTGAGTTCAAGACCAGGATGAACTACATAGTGAAACCTTGTCTCCAAAACCAAAAACCCCAAAACCCCAAACTAATAATAATATATATATTTAGTGACAAATATTATTTAAATTTTAGTGAAAATTGGAAGGAATTTCTAAAAAGTTAAAGATATTTTCTCTTAGAAATAAACTCAAGTTTTGAATGAAAAATGTTCTCACTTAATAGCTTTTTAAATTCAAAATTCCTAGATGTATTAGTAACTTTTCTGTCATTGCTGAGACAAAATACCTTATAGCCAGGGTGAAAGGAGCAACGGTTTATTTGGCTCACAATTTGTAGAGGCTTCAGTCCATAATTGTTTAGCTTCAAGACAGGGTAGCACATGACAGAGGGGCCCTGCAGAGGAGAAATTATTCATGAGAAGCAAGCAGGCAAGAGGAAGCAAGGCACAACTACAGATCTTTCTGTTCCTGCCATCTTACCCCGGTGTTAAGGCAGGTAGCACTGGCATTGTAGATCTCAGGGCCCTTCATCTGAGCTCTGCATCCGGAATCAGTCCCAGGGTCACATACTCTAGATCCAGCCATCTCTGGAGAAGCCCCACTCTGACTCCATGAGGATCTGGGGGGACATCTAAACACAACCTATTATAGTCATTTCTGCAAAAGTCAGGGCCTACAGGGAGTGTCACTGGAGAGAGGAGATAAAAATGTCAAGAGACTAGATCAGGGGTGTGTTGTGGCTATTTTTCTTTTAAGTTTGTACTTCCCTGACTTGGAAACACTTCTGGATGAACAGATTTACACTCCATATGTTTATCATTTCTACGTCTCCCATTGCTTCCTTTTAGATTTAAATTTCTTCCCATTGGAATACATCCTTCAGTAGTTTTTCCTGCAATGACTTATGATTAACTGTCTGTCTACAATTGTCACATGCATGCCAAGTGAATTCTCCACTCCTGAGTTATGTTCCTAGCCCTTTTAATTATTTATTTTGAAACAGGGTCTTGCTAAATTGCACAGGTTGAAGGTAAACTTGCGATCCTTTTATTTCAGCCTTTCCAAAATCTGGGATTACAGGCTAGTGCGACCATGCCTAGCCTTGGTGACATACTTTAACTGTATATAGAATTTTATTGATAAGTTTTGTTGTGCAACAGGTTGACCATATATACTATATTTTAATTCACATTGCTACTTTTGAAATGACTGCTTCTCACCTAATTGTTTGTAGCTTCTTCTTGGCTTGCTTGTGAGACTGTTTGTGATACTCTAGTTCCATTGTCATATAAGTGTAAGACTGTTTTGCTTAGCTATCATACTTCTTATATCTCAGTTCACCTTATTTATTTATTTGCAGCACCAGGGATTGAATTTGGGCCCTTGTGCTTCCAGGGTAGGCACTGGACCATTTGAGCTAAATCTCTAGCCCTCAGCTCACTTATAGCAGAGGAGCCAGAATTCCGTGAGCTTTCTTTTCACCACTTAAACATTGAGAATAAACTGATTTAAATTGTGCTGGAGATTTTACCCATTGGAGCTAAGGGTTCAGAGACAAGACACAAAGGAGAGACCAGCTGCATGGCGTGTGGCTATAATCCCTGTGCTGAGGCGGGGTCACTGCAGGTTTGAGGCCAGTCTGGGCTGCATCATGAGCTCAAGGCCAGTCTGAACTACATAGCGAGACCTTGTCTCAAAATCAACCAACACAAACAAACAAATAAACAAATGAACAAATAGAATAAACGAAAAATCCAATTTTGGATTTGCAGAATGGTTAATGCTATTTCTTCTCTCAATACTAACAAACAGTTCTCACCAATATAATGCAAGAAAAGCAAGACTCGGTTATCTTCCTGACAAAAAGATGAAAACTTTTGGGAATTTTAAAGTTGGAGAGGATGCTTGCAGCATGACACAATGGCATGGCCTGCTCAAGGTACACTCTATTATTCAATTTCCTCTCACTGTGAGTCTTGGTTTGCAACAGTACTGTGCTCCATGTTCACATTCAGGGTTGGTCCGCTTGGAAGGTTCCCTCTGGAACTCAGATGCCACGGTGAGTGGAGTCCAGGACACTGTGCTGTTGAGAGCGGCCTTGTAGAGAGCTCTTAGATGGTGAGGAAAGGCAAGGAGAGGAAACCATGCGGAGGAACACAAAGCACTTTCTCTGAGCACCGAACTGGACGCAGCACATGAGCGCCCTCCTATCAGCTGGTGGAACTGCTGGATTTGTAGCCGAGCCCATCCAGCTCACAGAATCCCGAGAAACAGCAAATTGATTTAACCAACTACGTCTTGGGGAAGCTTGCAGGGCAGAGAAAAGTGACTGAAATAACCCAGAACCGAAATATCTGGCCAAAAGGGATCTTAAATAACTTCTCAAAACTGAGTGCCAATGATATGCATTTATTCATTCATTTTTCCATTCAGTGCAACATTTAATGAATATCTATTTTGTACTGGTCAGCCAAAAAATTGTAAAAAGCCTGGGGAAAAAAGCTACAAATGGCAAGAAAATCTCCACAATCTCTATTTAAATGAAACTTTACTTTAGAATCGACTATTTCAGAAGATTTAAAAATGGTCTTGACTGTGAAGAAAATGGCTTTTGACTAATCAATAATGACAACTAAATTTCTCAGCATTTAAATGGAGCTAGAAGCTATGTATTAAGGCCATATCCTTTCAGGGTGTCTCACAATTACCTGCATTTACAGACAGATGAGTTATTTCAAAGTTGAGTGCATTATATATTCAGTGCAATGAGAAACTAGTCATCATTTTCTGATTTTAAATCTGTTCCTTCACAGAAGCATCTGACTACTTGTTCAAATTTCATATTCATGACTTTGGTGGCAGTTTTTAACATCTCAGGCTATGATTTCCCTGTCTGTTATGGGCAACAGTAGGAGAATATACATTATATAGTAAGGTCTATATAAATATGAACTATTATTTTTCTAGGTGGGATATAGATCATTAATTCCTCTTTACAAACTTTTTGTTATTTACTTAAAAAACTTTAATTTGTGCATCTTTACACTGAACTGTATCCCTTGTTCTCTTTTTAACATCTTAAATTTTGAGACAAGGTCTGCATGAGTCATTCTATTTCCTCAGGGTGGGCTCTAACTTGCAGTTTTCCTGCCTCAGTTTCTTAGAGTGCTTTGATTACAAATGTACGTCACTTTTTTTCTTTTTATCCATTATTTAAAAAAGTAGTGTTCTTTTTTTTAATCTCTCTCTCTTTTATTTTTGAGACAGGGTCGCTTTGTAGTTCAGGCTGCCCCTGAGCTCACTATGTAGCCCAAGCAAGCCTCGATTTTTTTTTTTTTTTTTTTGAGACAGGTTCTTGCTTTGTAGTTCAGGCTGGCTCTGAGCTCACTATGTAGTCCAGGCAAGCCTGGAACTCAGCAATCCTCCTGTCTCTGACTCCCGAGTGCTGGGATGACAGGTGTGAGCCACCACGCCCGGCACTGTGGTATGTGGTACTGATTACTGGTGGGCGTGAGTCTGCATGCCTAGCAATGTATGTGGTTACCAGGGATCGAACTCAGGACCTTGCGCTTGCGAGGCAGGCGCCGGAACCACTGAGCCAACCCTCCGGCCCCAAGCCTTGATTTTTTTTTTTTTTTTAGTCTCTTAAGAGACAAAAGCCGATGAGTTAGGCCCTTCCTAGTATTAACTATCTTCCTCCTTCTATTGCACTTTGTGATTTTGAAAATTCTGAATTTCCAAATTTTGTGTTTTTGGAAATTACAGATTTTAGTAATACCTTAAGAAGATGTATTAAGCATTAAATAATTTTTATAGTTTTGAGTATTATATATATCCAAAGGATATCTAAAGTTCAAACATTTGCATGTGCTTAGTTGGATAAAGGGATGAGGAAGCAGGGAGAAAGAAACTGCCTCCTCCTTTCCTGACTCTGCTGAAGGTTCAACAAGAGCACTGAGGCGTGGAGACACTAACAGGTTGCAGTTGTCACCAAGTGCGCTGTGGCTCGTGAGACAAGAGATGCTGTGGATGTCACGTAGAACCTAATCTACGTGTCCTTGACAATGCGAGGCAGAATGAAGTTCAGGGGAGAGGTGTTCCTTCTGCTCCTCGCTCCATCCCTTATATTATTTACTGGGCACATCTGGTTTATGGCCCTGTGTTCAGGGCTGGAGATACAGTGGTAAAATGCTCTAGGAAGGAAGTCACTTATTAAATCAGGCGATCCCCATGAATGGGATTGCCACTATGAGGGGGAGGTAAAGAGCACCTTCTAGTTCACGCACGTGATCTCCGCTCCAGCGGCACTTCCCACATCGTATTAGAAGTTCTGTCTCCCTCGCCTGACTGTCTCATTGACTGCTGTGTCAGCAGCACCCAGCTCAATGCCTGGCATCTTGGAATAATAGGACTTAAAAAAATTGCTAATAAGAATTGACTGAATGAAATACTCTATAAATATTTTTTAATTTTTACTTTTAAATTTAAATGTATTTATTTTACTGGTATGTTTGTAGTACATAACAAGTATAGTTATCATAGAGAATTTGTACAAGTACAGAGTACATTTTAGTTTCCTGTCTCCCTTCTCTCTCTTTTATCTTTCTCTCCCTTCTCCTTCCAACTGTTGGTCTCCTTCCTCTAGCAAAGCTTTATTTTCATCATTTTTTCCACTCCTTCCTCTCTTCACTCTCTGCCCTTCCACTCTAGTTTTCCTGATTCATTTGAAAAAAGTCTCTCTACTTCCCCTTTTTCTGTCTTCTATTGCTCTCTCTCTCTATCTCTACCTATATATTTGGATAAATATTTAATTTATTTGGTTGTGATAATATTGAACAAATGACTGGAACATAATAAATACTAGTCTGTAAATAAATAGCCACTGCATTATAAGCAAACATTGTTGTGTAGAAAACACATATGGCTTTAGGGTGGAAGGAAATTTTTTTTTTTTTTGAGACAGGGTCTTGCTTTGTAGTTCAGGCTGGCCATGAGCTCACTATGTAGCCCAGGCAAACCTGGAACTCAGCAATCCTCCTGCTTCTGCCTCCCGAGTGCTGGGATTACAGGTGTGAGCCACCACGTCTGGCTTTTTTTTTTCTTTGAGACAGGGTCTCGCTTTGTAGTTCAGGCTGGCCCTGAGCTCACTATGTAGCCTAGGCAAGCTTGGAACTCAGCAATCCTCCTGGCTCTGCCTCTCGAGTGCTGGAATTACAGGCGTGAACCACCATGCTGGGCACTATGGTATGTGGTATTGATTGCTGGTGGGCGTGAGTCTCCACGCCCAGCATTGTATGTGGTTACCGGGGATCGAACTCAGGACCTTGCGCTTGCAAGTCAGGCGCTGGAACCACTGAACTAACCCTCTGGCCCTGGAAGGAAAATTTGAGAGCAAGAGCTGCATGTGCCATGTATAGTGCTGCTTATTATAGCCCGGTACGGCCCCTCCCATATGTGCCAGTGCCTTGTGTCTGCCCCGGTTTGCAGATCGGTCTCCTGTTTCCATAGCAGTGTAGATCAAGTACTCTGTATTTCTGGCAGTCCAGCCCCTGCATGGACAAGATAGGAAAAGACCTTTAGAATGGAGAGCATTTTTTTTCGAGCACTGGGGAAGAATTTTAGGATGAATGAAGGACTAAGTCTGACTTTTTTTGAGAAACTCTTGGAGGTGAAGTGTTGTTTAGGGAAATATCATGCTTCTTACTACAACTTTTACAGTTATAAGTCATTTCTCAGCTTCCTTCTTATTTATCAAAAGAAATGTCATCTTTTTTCCTTTAACTTTTTATGTTGAAAAATAACAAAACTTCAGAAAAATTTAGAAAATATTGCAAGAAATACTTTATGCTTTTATTTAGATCTCTAGATCGCCAGTTAGCTTTTCACCACATTTGCCCGCTCTCAGTTTGCATTATATCTAGATACCTATGCAGATATATGAAAGTAAGTTCAAGAGAGCCTACTCCACTCCTCAATACTTTACATTCCCATATAACCACAATATGATGATCACACACAAGGAGGTAATTTAGATAAATTATTTAAATATTATTGTCATCTAATATAGATTCCATATTCAAACTTCTCTAATAGTCACTGTGTTTATGGCCATTATGGAGAGGCTTTCACTTGGGAAAATGTACAGACTTAAAAAGTATGGGTTATCTGTGCTTCCCAGACCAACTTATGGGAATAAAAGTTGTATAATTCTGACCAGTACAGGAGTTAGGAAAGTAGAGCCAGTAGTAAGTTAGGGAAGGTGCAGGTTAGAGGGGACTGTTGTACCTGGGCAGAAAAGAAAAACACTTTTTCCTTCTAAACAAAGAGTTCTTTAATGTTTGTCAAATTTCATAAAGGAATTCATTCCATTGGTTACATCTCCTAAGGTAGTACATGTACTGCATTTATAAAAATGACATATAGAAGAATGGTAACAGAATCTTTATTTAGAATTGCTGAAAACTTGAAGCATTCTAAATGCTTGTCAACAGGCGGACGGATAAACACATACAGTATATTTACATAGTGGAATTCCATGTGGCATAAAAAGACATGTATGTAACAGTACAGATAAGTCACAGACACAACAGTTCATGCTGTGTGATTCCATTTATAATTCCCATAATATGGCTCTAATAATAAGCAAAGTTAATCAATAGTATTGGAATCACTATCACCTCTGGGAGAGACAGTATAGAGTGGGAAAGAAGGAGAGAGTTCTGAGAAATGTTTCTAGAATGATCTAAGTGATACTTCTATGAATGAATTAATTTGGCAAGTTCTTCCACATCATTTAAGTGGAATCAAGCAATGTATATCTTTTGTGGGTGGTGGTCACAGAGGTGGTTATATATAAAAGAATGAGTAAGTTGCATACCTAAGATCTGTACACTTTATGCATCTTATCATTTTATTTTTTGAGAAGTCTCACTGTCAGGTAAGATTGTGACAAGGTGTTTCTCTTGAGGATAAGCTACAGGCACCTAACTCTACAGGGCAACTACACAGTTTGCATCCCAAATTCTCTTCATAGCTTATTTGAAATGTTACTCACAGAAAATAGTGACAAGTGGATTATTATGTCAGAAGTAGAAAGCATAATTCATTATTTTTTGGTGTGGGAGATCAGAACCCATGCCCTATGCATGCCAGGCACATTCCACCACTGAGCCGCAAGCCCCAACAGTGCAGTTACTTCTAAAAATGGGTTTAAGGGGAATACAATGTGATGTGTAGTATGCCCTCATGAGTGAGAAGAAGAAACTGAGGCTTCTGCTCTAACAGGTAAGGCGAGTGAAGCTGAGATTCACAGATGTCACAGATGAGAAGGCGCTGGTGCAATGGAACCAGATTTCCACTGGAAGTCCTGAGACTACTGTTCGTTTGAAAATTCTTTCTTGAGGGCCTCGGTGGACCTGCTTCAGACATTTCAGCTGGGCTTTAATCACTACCTTAAAAGAGCCTGTGGAGGCTCAGGCAGAGCAGCACATAGACAGCCATTGCTCACCAAACAGTCTCTTGAGGCAAACACCTTTTCTTAACCACTGCAAAAGTCAATTTCCGTGCCTGCCGTTCTATTTTTATTGTGTTGCTTTCATCTCCAGGGGCAATATCAGGAGGGGTTTCACTTCTTTCCACTTACAGAGGCATTTGGATGACATTTACTCATGTCTCCACACAGCAGACCCTTCTTTACCTTAAAATGGCTTGTGAGATGGCATCTTCTATGCTCAAGGGAAAAGTGAAGCTGCAGAAACACTTCCTGAACACCACTCCAGTGTCCTCTTTGGCTAGCTTGCTATCTTAGCTAAGATAAAAAAGCAGCTTCCTTTGTATATGTTCAAACTGAAATTCTTCTCTTAGAGATTCTGGGAATTAAATAATGATGGCAGCTTTGTCTCTAGCAGTGGCTTTCTACTGGCCTGGCCACTTTTTACTGGCCTGGGGTCATTAATGTTTATGGAGGCATCTTTATTTTTTTCAAGTTACATATTTAATAACATGTTTGAACAGATAATACATGAGCATAGCTTTAGTATATGATGCTATAAAAGTCAGTGAAACATTAATCTCCTTCCTGCTCCTCACCCTTTGTGCCTGTCTTTTTCCTTAGAGACATCATAGTGACTAGTTTCTTAGGCCACCTTGCAAATCATCCCTAGCACAGTCAAGCATCTATTAGAGCTGTCCACATGCAATGTTTATTTCTATAATCTAAATTTATCAATTTAACTGTTTACATCTAGATAAACTCAGTAAATTTAAGCCAACATTCACAAATCTATTTAAGTATATCTCAAATTTCAAGAGGATTGGTTTTTAAAAATCTACCCTTAGTCTTCTAATTTCTTTAATCAATATGGTTAGGTAGCAGGAATTTAACTGGAGATTCTTTGTCAGCATGTGAATGAACCAAACCTACATTCTAGACCCTATAAAGAGAAAATACTCAGTATGTAACATAGAAATGGATAGACTCCTAGACACATATGAACTTGCAAAGTTGAATGAAGATATAAAAATGTTAATCACCCCAATATCAATCTCTGAAATTGAAAATATAATAAAAAAAACCCTACTGACAAACCTACAAAAGTCCTGGTCCTGATGGCTTTACTGCTGAATTCTAGAAAACTTTTAAAGAAGAGTTAACACCACTACTTCTCAAACTCTGTAATGAAATTGAAAGGGAAGCAGAATTCACAAAATCATTCCTGGAAGCAGCCATTACATTGAGAAAAATCCTAATCATAAAAGAGAACTACAGGCCAACCTCTCAGATGATCATTGATGTAAAAATCCTTATTAAGGTACTGGCAAACAGAATGCAGAGAATAATCAAGAAGATCATAAGACTCTGACCAAGTTAGATTTATCCCAGGGATGCAAGGGTGGTTTAACATACATAAATCAATAAATGGAATACACTATTTTAACAGACTCAAGGGCAAAAACCATATAGTCATCTCAGTAGATGCAGAAAAAGCATTTGACGAAATCCAATACCCATTCATGATCAAAACCCTACAGGAAATCAGAATGGATTTTATCTCAACCTAATAAAAACTATTTATGGGAGACCCACAGCCAGCATCATGTTCAGTGATCAAAAACTGAAACATTTCACCCTAAGATGAGGAACAAGACAAGAATGTCCACTTTCACCACTCCTGTTCAATATAGTGCTGGAAACATTAGCCATAGCAATTAGGCAAGAGAAAGAAATAAAAGGAATAAAGATAGAAAAGGAAGAAGTTAAACTGTAATTATTTGCTGATGACATAATACCCTATAAAAGATCCTAAAAACTCAACCAAAAGACTGATAGACTTAATCACCAAATTTAGTAGTATAGTTGGATACAAGATCAGTGCTCAACAATCAATAGCCTTTGTGTACACAAACAACAAACTCATTGAGAGAGAAATTGGGGAGTCAGTTCCTTTCACAATAGCATACAAAAAAGTGAAATATCTAAGAATCAATCTAACAAAGGAGGTGAAAGATGTCTACTCTGAAAACTATAGCACTCTGAAAAAGGAGATTAAAAAGGATATCAGAAAATGGGAAGGCATCTCTTGTTCCTGGGAAGGAAGAACCAATATCATCTAAGTGGATATATTCCCACAACTACCGTATAGATTCAATGCAATTCTGATTAAAATCCCAACAGCATATTTCCCAGATCTAGAGAAAATAATCCAGAAATTCATCTGGAACCACAAGAAACCTAGAATAGGGAAAGCAATTCTAGGTAACAAGGACATGGGAGGAAGTATCACAATCCCCAATTTGAAACTACACTATAAAACCACTGTGATAAAAAACAACATGGTTAAAAAAAAATAAGACTGAAGGATCAGTGGAACAGACTAGAAGACCCAGAAACAACCCCAGGTATACTAAGCCGCCTTATCTTTGACAAAGGAGCCAAATATCCTCAATGGAGGAAAGATAACCTCTTTAACAAATGGTACTGGAAAAACTAGGTTTTAATCTGCCAAAGACTAAAGTTAGATCTATGTCTCACCATGCTAAACTAAAATCAAAGTGGATTAGAGACTTAAAAGAGAAACACTAAACTTACTAGAAGATAGATTAGGTAGAACTCTTTGAGACACTGGCTTAGGGAAAGACTTTATGAACAAAAGCTCAGTAGCATGGGAACTAGCAGAAGGAATCAACAACTGGGATCTCATCCTATTAAAAAGCTGCACAGCAAAACAAAGCACCAGCAGAGTGAAGACAACCAACAATATGAGAAAAATTTACCAGCTGTTTCTTAGACAAAGGGCTACCATTTAGAGTATATAAAGAGCTTAAAAAAATCAGTCCCCCCAAATTTAAAGACCCAATTCAAAAATGGACATCTGAAATGAACAAAAGTAAAAGCAGCTAAAAAACGTGAGGAAATGTTCAACATCGCTGGTCATTTGAGAGATGCAGAGGGAAACAACACTGAGTTTCCATCTCACTCTACATAGAATGGCTGCTATCATGAAATCAACTAAAAAAAATGCTCGTGGGGCTATGGGGAGAAAGGAATCCTTTTCCACTTTTGGTGTACCCCATGCCAGCCTTGGACTTAAAATGATCTTCCTGCTTCAGCCTCCTGAATGTTGGAACTGTAGGTGCACAACATTGTGCCAAGTCCATCAGGCTCTTCTTAAAGTATTCTAAAACTTCTCCAGGCAGCATCTCAAACTTTGCCAAACTTTTTCAATAAACCAGTCCCAAAGGATTCTGAGCCATGTGGTCAGTGATAGTTGCAGCGATGATCTCACTTTGGTACCAATTTTCTGTCTAAGTCACTTTCTCATTTCTGGAAAAAAAAATACTCAGCATCTGAAACTTAAGAGAGGTTTATTTTGGTTCACAGGTTCAGTGGATTCAGTCCCTGGTTGGTTGACTCTGAGGCAGGCATGGCAGGACAGGACAGCATGGCAAAGAAAAGCTGCTCACCACATGGCAGCTATGAAGCAGAGAGAGAAGGGAGGAGCTGAACATGAGACTATATCCCTCATGCCCTCAGGGGCCTTCCAATGAGGCCTGATCTATAAAGAGTAGAATTTTGGGGGATATTTTATATACAAATCATAACTCAGAGTTAAGGAGTGAGAGATGAGAAAGACAGAGAGAGAGAGAGAGAGAGAGAGAGAGAGAGAGAGTAGAGATCTATCTATACATTACCAAAGGATTTAAGATAAATTTAAAAAATCTTAGCAGATTGTAAGAACACAGGGAACTTGAAATCAAGACAATATATTAACAAAATGAGAAGTTTAGCAAAGATGTCAAAATTGTAAAAAAATCAAAATTCTGGAACTTCATTTCTTCATTTTAATTTAAGTGTTTTCCATATATTTGCCTGGATAAATTACACTTTCCTTTACCTTCTTTATATAACTTTCTAGTAATTAGCAGGGAGAAAATTCATTCATAGATCATTTTCAGGAAAATTGTGTCACTAGCAACACACCTATTTCTATGTGTATACAGTTTCTTTATTTCAGTAGAAATGGACAACATGGCCTCTTGAGGAGAAAAAAGTCACTGTTCTGTATTTAGCTATATCCACATATCGCATTTCTGTATTTTTAGTAAAAAAAAAGTTCCCATAACAAACAATGCTGTGATAAAATATTGAAACAAAATTTTGGAGGGGCCGGAGATTTAGCTCAGTGGTTCCAGCGCCTGCCTTGCAAGCACAACATTCTGAATGCAATCCCCCTGGTAACCACATACAATGCTGGGCATGGTGGCTCACGCCTACCAGCAATCAGTACCACATACCACAGTGCTGGGAGTGGTGGCTCACGCCTGTCATCCCAGCACTTGGGAGGCAGAGGCAGGAGGATTGCTGAGTTTGAGGCTTGCCTGGGCTACAAGTTAGCTCAGGGCCAGCCTGAACTACAAAGCGAGACCTTGTCTCAAAAAAATTTTTTTTTGAAGATGATGAGCACAAGACAAAAATGAATAATAAAATACTGAACTTCAAAAGAAGACTTGATTAAGTAGAGGAAATAATAGGTAAAGTTGAAGAGAAATCATTTTAAATTGCTAAGATAGAGGAGGAAGAAAAAAGAACAATGAGAAAGAGTGGACAGTCTGCGGAAGTTATGGGACATAGTCACTAAGGGGGATATTTGCTAAGTGACGTAAACCAGACACAGAAAGAAAAATACTACATGACCTCTCTTACGTGTAGAATCTAAAAATGTTGACTTCAACAAGCAAACAACAGAATTGTGTTTACAGGGGTGAGGGTCGGGTGTCAAGCAAGCCACAGAAGGGAGGAGGGGGCTGCTGGTCGAGCGGTACAACGCATTAGTAGGAGTAAGTTCTAGAGATCATATGAATAGTGGGGTGGTTCTGGTTAATTATACTGCACTGTGTATACTTGAAGCTTGCTGAAATAGTATATCTTTACTCTTTTGTTTTTTTAAATTGAATTCTTTATTGATACATTTTATATACAGCTCATAATCACACACAACATTGGGGGAATTTGTACCAGTATATGACACAAGTTAATTCTCATTTTTACCCACATTTCTACCCACCCACACCTTATTTTTACTGTTTTACTACAAACAAATGTCTAGAAAACAGTGCACTTATATGACAGATATGCTAATTTGTTTGGCTGTAGAAATAATTTTACAATATATATTGTGTATGTGTTTTGTATATGCATATCAATCCATAGTATTGCACATGTCAAACACATACATTTTATTAAAATAAGAATAGTTTCGAGAATTCCTCTTTTCTTCATTGAAGTTTTTCTAATGTTAACATTAGAAAACATTTTTGGTTAACATTATTTATCTATAATGTAATGATTTAAATCAGGAAAATAATATGGATATATAACTACTAATACCCAATCTATTTGAATTTTATTCTATCAATGTCCTTTTCCTGGTTCAGGGTTTAATCCAGAATCATAACTGGATTTAGTTTTCTGTTTGTTTGTTTGTTTGTTTGTTTTTTGCCTTTTCAGACCCTGCAATCTGTGACCATTTCTCAGTCTCTCTCTCTTTCTTGCAGTACTGGGATCAAACTCAGAGCCTTGTGCTTCCCAGGCAAGGTCAGCACCATCGCGCTACATCCCATCAAAAAGAGATGAGCCCATCTTTTTTTTTGTCTTTTAAGATGGACAGGTTGAACCCCATTTGCTTTCAGCCACCTGAGTTCCTGGAGTGGCTTTTCCCAGCTACCTGAACTCTGGGCACAATTGGAGCCTGACTCCCACATCCTATGGCCATTCTGCCTGCCCTGCTGGGACCCAGTGTACCTCGATACAGCTGTTTCACCCAAAACCTTAGCTACTGGTGTGTTAGCCATTGCCATGTGGCCAGGGCTATTCCATCATCCTCGCTTTCCCAATCTCCAGCTCCCCTCACCTTTCCCTGCCTAAACCTGTTCCATTAATCCTCTGTAAAAACCCAGTTCCGTAAGCCACACTGGTTTAACACAGCATTTTTTTCTTTTTTTGAACACTGGTGATTGAACCTAGGGCCTCCATAATGGGTTCTATCATCAGCCCTTTTCATTTGTTTTTGAGATAGTTCCTCACTAAGTTATTAAATTGCCCTGACTCAGTTTGCATTTGTGTTTATCCTGCCTTAGCCTTCCAGATTTCTGGAATTATGGGCATACACCACTTGACTGGCTTCAACACAAACTTTTACACATCTCTTATCTGCCAGGAATTGTGTCAGATGACTAGGGATTTAGAGGCATAAGAGTGTTGAATATCTTAGGTTAAGCTTCCTTAGCAAAATACCATAGACAACATAAATGTATTTCTTGTAGCTCTGGAGCCTGGAATTTCAAGTTTGAGGTACTGGCAAAGTAGGTTCCATTTTGTAGTTTCTGTTCTTGGCTTTTACATGGCTGCCATCTTGTGTACTCACATGATCTCTTCTTTGCACATGAGGGAGTCGTGACAGGAAGCTCTCTGGTTTCTCTAAGGGCATTAATCCCATCTGAGGACCCAAGCCCATGACCCTACCAACTGCCTTTACATCTCAAAGGCTCCATCTTCAAGTACCATCACTTTTTTGGGAGCAGGGGTGGCAGTGGTTAAGGTTTCAATGTATACGTTTTGGAGGAGACAATCCACCGCAGTTATGGTCACCCTAAAGAAACCTTATACCTAGGGATAGTAATAGATACATCAGTGAATAACTGTAATTACAGGTTCATATGTGAAACATATATGTACTATATGCTTTAGCCTTGTAAGGGGAGACCAGTGCAAGTAGGTTTCACTCAATTGAACTGAGAAATACAGAAGTGAAAGTAACATATGAAAATCTTCTTTTCAGAATACAGTACTTTAAATTGCTTTAGTAATAAGATGTGGGTGTGAAAGACTGGCAGCAGGGAAAACACAGGTGTGAGGTGTGATAGCTGTGGTCTCCTTACTAAGGTTCACACGAAGTTGCTGGAGACACTAGGGGAATAGATCCAAATATTTCTCCGTTTCAACGATTTCTACAAGAAATAAAAGGAAGGACCAAATAATTTAGGTATGACTTTGAGGGAGGAGTACTTTCTTTCTTTCTTTCTTTCTTTCTTTCTTTCTTTCTTTCTTTCTTTCTTTCTTTCTTTCTTTCTTTCTTTCTTTCTTT
>PVIC010010229.1:0-34006 GCA_004025085.1 Thryonomys swinderianus | reverse complement strand
AGAATAACAGATAACATGTCACTATGACATTTTAGATAACGGCAGTGACTTTCAAACTTTGCATATTTACATTATATGCTTACTTCTTTGTAAAAAATTAATTACATCATTTATCAGGGACCCATAGGAGATGTCTCTGCAGTTGGCTCTTCTCCTTTTCATTTTTTGGTGATTGCCAGTAGCAAAACTTCTACACTATCCATTGATGGAAGAGGACAAAAAAGATGACTTAATAAAACTCTCAGAGGAAGAATCCCTCATGAATGAGACCCAGAAGACCCAGTAACAACATCCCAGAGTTAGACCCTGAAGAACTTCAAACAATGGAACTACTACATAAATGATAAAGAAAAACAATAAAACTTTATTAAAAACCAACTTGTAAACTCAACAATAAAAAGATACCTGAATTCCAAAGGGGCAAAAGGTCTGAATAGATTTTGCTCCAAAGATGACAAATGAATGGCCAGTAAGAACACAGGAAGATGCTGGACAGAACTAGTCACCAGAGAAACAAGGATGAAAACCAAAATGAGACATCACTTCACATTCACCAGGAGATCTACAGAAAAAACAACAACAAAAAACCAAAAAACAACCACGGGCTGAGGATGTAGCTCAGTGCCTAGCAAGTGCCAAGGTACTGAGTTCAATCTCTGACACCAAAAAACAAAAACCGAAAAAAATCTGTAAAAGGGCTGGGGCATAGTTTGATGGTATAGCACTCACCTGGCACTTGCAAGGCCCTGGCTTCAATCCCCAGCCCTGCCAAATAAAGCTTTAGACAGTAACAAGTGAAGGCCAGGTTGTTGAGAAACTGGAACCTTCATACGCTGCTGGTGGATGGTAAGAGTCAGACAGATGCTCTAAAGGTTCAATTTTGAATTACTATAGAAGCCAGCAATTCCACTCCTAAATATACAACCAAGGGAAGGGAAAACATACACAAAATTTGTACATGAATGTTCACAGCATTATTATTATTATTTTTTTTTTGGTGGTACTGGGATTGAACTTGGGCCCTTGTGCTTCCAAGATAGGTATGGTACCACTTGAACTAAATCCCCAGCCCCCCCCAGCATTATTTTCAACAGCTTAAAGGAAACAATGCAAATGTTCTTTAACTGGTAAAGGGGTAAATAAAAATATGTTGTAATCTATACAGGATGTTTATCTCTTACTTGAAATGGTTGGGACCAGAAGTATTTTAGATTCCAGATTTTGGAATATTTTCATATACATAGTGGAGTACTCTGGGGATGTTACCCATGTCTAAACACAAAATTCATTTATGTTTCATATATACTTTATGTGTGTAGCCTTAAGGTCATTTTAAACAGTCTGCTCAATGCACTTGCACCTTGACTGGAACCCACTCCATGAGGTCAGCGCGGAGTTTTCCTTTGTGGAGTCATGTTGACACTCAAGGTTTCAGATTTTCAGATGATGGCACAATTTGAATAAGAATATATTACTCATCCATGAAAAGAAGTAAAGTACTAAGGCATATTATGAATAAACCTTGAAATCATTACATTAAGTGAAAGAAGCAAAAAAGACTACATATTGTGTTATTCCATTTATATGAAAAGTGCAGCATTAATTTACAGAATACAAAGTATGGTCCTTGTTACATATGGCCAGGGATGGGATTAAATAGGAAGTGACTGCTAAAAGATACAGTTTCCTTCTGGTGATGACAATATTCTAAAGTTGACTGTGGCAATATTTTCACAACTTTGTGAACATCAGTAAACAATGAACTCTCCATTTTATTTATTTTGGTGTTAGAGAAATCAAGTCCAGGGTCATATCCCTATGAGCCATGCATTGTACCACTGACCTACATGTTCAACTAGAACTGTGTACTTTAAACAGGTAAGTTGTATGTGAATTGTCCCTTCAACTATTATAAAAATTATGTTCAAAATTAATTTGCAAATTTAAAAACATTAAGTAGAATTTATAGTAATGAGTCACTGAAATTGAAAATTTAGTATATGTGCTGCCGAAGTGAGCACTGAAATTGAAAATTTAATGGAACTAGCAATTAATGATAAAAATTTAAAACCAATGGGGCCCGGAGATTTAGCTCAGTGCTTCTGGCACCTGCCTTGCAAGCACAAGGTCCTGAGTTAGAACCCAGTAACCATATACAACAATGCCAGGTGTGATGGCTCATGCCTGTAATCCCAGCACTTGGGAGGCAGAGACAGGAGGATTGCTGAGTTCAAGGCTAACGTGGGGTACATAGTGTGCTCAGGGCCAGCCTGAACTACAAAGCCGAGACCCTGTCTCAAAAAAAAAAAAAATGTAAAACACTGTTTATGACAGATTTCCCCCCCCAAAAAACCCACTGTGTTTAAGATGAGTATATACATATAACAATGTTCAAGGCTTCTATAGTGAAAAATACGGAAAGTAAAGCAAGTAAAGTGGCATATACCTTTAAACCCAGCACTTGGGGAGGCTGATGAGGGAGGAATGTTGAAAGTTTAAGGGCTACAAAGTGTGTTCAAGATCAGCATAAACTAGAGTGAGACACTGCCTCAAAAACAAAAAAGCAAGCAAACCCCAGAAATTAAATGCCTCACATAAATGAAATGATACACTATCTCCACATATTAAGATGATAGTTTTCAATGTATTCCTGGTCAAATCTCAGCATATTTTTTTTCAAAACGGAAATTGAGCCCAACAGACTGGCACATGCCTGTAATCCCAGCTACTACAGAACCTGAGGCAAAAAGATCACAAGTTCAAGACCAACCAGAGCAAACTAGTAAGATGCTGTCTCAAAATAAAATACAAGAATAAAATAAAAAATCTGACAAGCTGATACCAAAATACAAGTAAATAGAAAGGTTCTAGAACACTCAAGGCAAGGGCTGAGGATACAGCTCAGTATTGGAGCCCTTTGCCAGCATGCACAAGGCTCTGGGTTCCATTCCCAGCTCCACAAGAAGAAAAAATAGAATATTCAAAACACTCTTACTGAAAGGCAAGGCTACAGCCACTAAGACTTATTATGCCCCTAGAGTAAGACAGTTTAGGATTGGTCTAATGGACAAAGAGCAAAGTGTGTAGTTCTCTCCTGATCTCCCTGTGTTAATCCAGGTGACGTGTTATAAAAATTAATACCTGGGGCCAGAGATTTAACTCAGTGGTTCCAGCACCTGCCTCTCAAGCACAAGGTCCTGAGTTCGATCCCTGGTAACCACATACAATGCTGGGTGTGGTGACTCATGCCCACCAGCAATCAATACCACATACCACAGTGCTGGGCGTGGTGGCTCACGCCTGTAATCCCAACTCTTGGAGGGCAGAGACAGGAGGATTGCTGAGTTTGAGGCTTGCCTGGGCTATATGGTGAGCTGAGGGCCAGCCTGAACTACAAAGCAAGACCCTGTTTCAAAAAAAAAAAAGAAAAATGAATACCTGAAATGAACTGGCTAGAAAACCTGAAAGTACAGCAAGAGAAATAAGAGGTGGGAATGCAGGGCCAAATGTCAATGGCATTAGGAAGTCACATGACATGGATGCTGACACACTGAGGTTTGAGATACTAGATGTGCAGCCACAGGAACTGAGTGGGGCTCAAATCTATTCACCTTACTGAAGACAGTGGCTGTAATAAAAAGGGTGAAGATGTTTCAAAGAGAGTAATGCAGCAGATATGCTATTTACATTAAGCAACCCTGGAAGATATTCCGTGATATTGAAAGCACTGGAAGCTGCTTGTGACACCATGAAGTAAATATTTGGGCTTTCTGTTTCCTAACATGCAGCTCCTAATGTGCTTAGAATCTGTCTCTGAGCAGTAAGTGGCTTCTGGTGTGCTAATGAGTTGACCACTGGGGTCTGATGAAGAAATGGTTGCGTGGTGTGAACCCCAGAGCACTTGGTCACAGAAGTGGTCTGTGTCTTGAGAGTATGAAAGGAGAGATTATGTTTACTTTTTATTATATATCTTGACTGATATATAATCTAGAGAGGAATATGATTATTTGGTGAAGCACAGAACAAATGCCCATTTCACATTCTAAGTTATACACAAGAAGGCAGTGTTATTAAAATTCCTTGATAATTGTTTCCATTGCCCAAAACACTAATTCTTAATGTTCCTAATGATTTCAATATATCAACTTCACTATGTTTTAATTTCCCTATATATTATAAATGATAATAAGAGTTGTTTTAAATATTTTTGACAAACATTTTTTTTCCCCAGTCGAACTCAGGAGCTTGAGTTTTCCAGGCAGGTGTAGTGCCACTAAACTACATCCCTTAGCTCTGACAAATATTTTTTTAATTGAATTCTTTATTGGCACAATTTATATACATCTCAAAATCACATACAACATTGGGAAATTTGTACCAGTATATGACACAAGTCAATTCTCATTTTTACCCATATCCCTACCCACCCACCCCTCCTCCCCCCTTTATACATGCTTTTATTTTCTTTCTGTATCATATTTATTCCTTCCCCTCACTACATTCCCACACCAAGTTTCCTATAGGAATATTCCACTCTATAAAAGCTGTCCTACTTTCTAGAACTCATTTGCATCTGCAGGTGTTCATGCCAAAGAGAAGATCCAGAAATTGACTGACAAATATTTTTAAAAATAAGCTGGGCTTGGTAGCTCAAGCCTGTAATCCCAGCACTCAGGAGGCAGAGGCAGGAGGATTGCTGAGTTTGAGGCTTGCCTGAGCAAAAAAAATTTTTTTTAAAAGATAAAACATAATTTTCTCCAGTGAATATTAAGATGACTACATTATTTCAACTTATGTAGTTAATTCTTTTTTTTTTTTGAGACAAGTCTTGATTTGTAGTTCAGGCTGGCCCTGAGCTCACCATGTAGCCCAGGCAAGCCTCGAACTCAGTAATCCGCAATCTCTGCCTCTGCCTCCAGAGTGCTGAGAGTATAGGCGTGAGCCACCATGCCCAGCACTGTGGTGTGCGGTACTGATTGCTGGTGGGTGTGAGTCAGCACCACGCCTGGTATTGTTGTATGTGGTTTCTGGGATTGAACTCAGGACCTTGTGCTTGCTAGGCAGGTGCAAGAACCATTGAGCTAAATCTTGGGCCCTTACCTAGTTATTCTTATGGTCCTATTATCATGAAAAGCCAGGACTGCCTGTATTTAAAATGGCTGAGTTAAATGCACCACTTAAGAAACAAGGAAAGGAATAGAGTAATCCCAAAGATAGAGGGAAGATCAAGATGTGTCATGTACTGGTACAAACCCTCAGTGTTGAATGTGATCCTGATGTATATATAAAATGTACTTATAAAATCAATTTTAAAAAGATAGAGGGAAGAAAATAAAGATAGGAGGAGAGATATACACAGATATAAGGGAGAGAGTTGAACAACTGGCTTATGGATGATCAAGAATAATCAAGAGAAAATGTCTATTCTTATAAACCTTACCTACAAACATTACTTACTTGATAGACAGTGTCTCTCACAGAGCTGATATGTTGGTCAGAGTTGCACCACAAGTTTGACAGCAGCAGGGGAACAATGGGACCCTTATGGAACCTCTCTCAGGTGACAGGCAGTTTTGAGGGAAAGTAAAGTGTGGCCTAGCCTCAATGGCCTGGATCCTTTCTGGGCTCCAGCAGGGCAGAGAATACTCTGCAACCTAGCAAGAAGTCCTGACCACCCTGGAGGAGCTGCCTCCACAACCTCTACCCCAGTTTTGCTTGGCTACAAAGCATACTGGCAGGGGTACGTGAGCAGTGTTGTCACCAGTGAGGTTATTTCTGACCCTGTGGAGGAGGAGGTGAACACTAAGCTTACCCTCAGGACCTACAGCCATCCATAGAACATGGCCCTACAGACCAGCTGGGAAAATTCACCCAGAGGCTGAGGATGAAATGAGGTAATGGACAAAGTATGACACCTGGCACATGGTGAGCACTTGGTTTCTGGATGGAAGCACTATTATACAAAAAGTAAGCAACAGGCTAGGAATTTAGCTCAGTGGTTCCAGAACCTGCCTGGCAAGCACAAGGTCCCAAGTTTGATCCCTGGTATCACATACCACAGTGTTAAGTGTAGTGGCTCATGCCTGTAATCCCAGCACTTGGGAGGCAGAGGCAGGAGGTTACTGTGAGTTTGAAGCTAACTTGGGCTACATAGTGAGTTCAGGGCCAGCCTGAACTACAAAGTGAGACCCTATCTCAAAAAACTAAAAGGAAAAAAAGAAAAGTAAGTAACTTTTATGTGTGAGTACACAGGCAATTTGCTATTTAAAAATTTTGTATTATTATTTAATTTAAAAAAGTTCTAGGGATTGAATCCAAGGCCTACTCACTACTCTACTTTCCCAGCTCTTTAATTTTTTACTTTGAGACAGGGTTTCACTAAGTTGCCCGGGCTGGGTTCCAACTTATGATCCTTCTGCTCAGTCTCCCAGAGTTGAGACTATAGGGGTGGCACCACCATGCCCAGCTGCCAGGCAATACTTCTAGGAAGAGTAGCACAGAGGAATAGCATGCACACATTCTTCTGTGTATGTACATGTGTGCACATACATGTATATGCGCACGCATGTGTACTTGCATGTGTTCATTTAGTTGTGGATATGTGTTACTTTTCTAGAATTTTCATTATCTCAATCTTTTGACACTTGGCACTTAAGGTCAGGACCTAGTGAAACTACTGTTTCCAAAAGGACTGGTTACTACTAATATTACACTAGCCAGCTCCACTCTGTCACTACTAAGTCTACCTTCATCTTCTTGAAAAGACTCCATTGTAGGGGTCCCTTGGTCTTCTTCTTCTTCAGTGACCCCCTTCTTGGCTGGCTCCTTATTCTTCTCCTTGCCTCAATAAAGTGCAGCTGGGTGTGACTTGAGACCCAAGTGATTTGGGGCAATGGCCCTCTCTCTGGGCCCAGGTACCTTTACCCAGTGTGCATGGCTCTTGTGAAAACTGAGCGCTGACACTACACATGTACAGTACTGGCCTTGGGCCTTCAGAGAGCAGCCCTCCGTGTGTGCTGTTGCTCTTCTTCCTGTGTGAATGCGGTCAGGCTTAGGCGGCTCCCAGGAAAGAGTCATACGGACAACACAGGGAAACTGCATGAGACACACTTTCTGGAAGAAAACACTGGAAGGATACCTAACAATAATGGTTTTAGGAGAGCAATAACTGTGGGTGATGGTTTTCACTTTCTCTGGTCCCTAATTTTCACTCTCAGGGCTGTGAGGAGCACAAGAGAAAGCAGCTGCTGACTAGCCCCGGTGGACACTGGCAGACAGTACATGAGTTCAGCTCACAAGATGCTCCAAGGCTTGGAAAAAAACACAAATGGGTAGAAAACCCCAAAACTATGCCTTACTTCTTCTTCTATGCTGAGATTCACATTTCCAAATAGGAATAGACTAGAAAAGATGTCTATGGTCTTCTGGAAAAGAAGCCAGAGGGCTCAGGGGGAAACAACAGAGATACAGTCTGAAGACCACACGCCAGGCCACATGGCAGACATTCCCATCAGAGACAAATGCGAAACAGAAGGAACGGGACTCTCAGTGAACAGCTGGTGCGTACACATTTGTATCATGCCTCTCCTTCAACAGAAGCTGCTGAACCAGACTTTAATGCCAGAGATGCCTCATGTGGGGCCATCATCAGGCAATTTCCTAAGAGCCGTGTCCCATTCTCTGTACTTTCAGCTCTCTGTACCAGGGAAGCCTTCCTGGCAGCTCTGCATGAGGGCAGATGATTTAAACTTCACGGCACAGGACATGAGGGGGCTGCGTGCTAGGGCTTCTGGACAAAGGGTTCCTCCTTTGTAAAAGGACACACTCAAGCAAGAAGAGAGATGTAATGACCACACTGGCCGCCATCTTGGTACCACAAGAAAAAGCACATGAAGATGAAGAGAAAGAGACCAAAAACTTGGGTTCTTAATGATGATTAACTGATAACTTGCTACTCCTGGCTTTAGGGAATAATAAGGATATTTATTGCTTAAGTCACCATTAGTGGGGGTATTTTGTTACTTTTGGGCAAAAGCATCCTAAATTAGTCAGATAGCAATAGGTGAGCTGACTGCAGAAAGGGAACATCTAAATCAGCCTGGCATGGTGGTACTCAGGAGGCTGAAGCAGGGCTTGGCTCAAGGACAGACTAATCTGTCCAGTGAGACCTTGTCTCAAAAATACCAAAAAACAAATAGTAAATATCCAAAGCCAGAAATCAGTAACAGTACTGCTGTAGCTCTGTCTTTACTAATAGAGTAGGATCCAAAAGACATTTTGAAAGAAATTTTGAAATAATTCAAGATCTTGTTACTATCTCTTCACTCTTATATGAAATTCATAAGAAATTTCATAATCAAGTTACGAGTACCAGTACCAAAAATACCAGTAACTGTACAATAAAATCTTCTTTAAAAACAAGAAAAATACAATCTACTTTGGGGTATTTTTGGCCTTGGCAGGGGGAGTACTGGGAACTGAACACAAGGCTTTCACACTGAACTATATCCCAGAATTTTTATTTTTTGTTTGAGACAAGGTCTCACTAATTTGCCAAGGCTGGGCTCAAATTTGGGATTCTCCTGCCTCAACCTCCTGGAGTGCTGGGATTATAGGCATGGAGCCACTAGACTTTGGATTAAAAAAAAATTAATTGTTCATTACTCTTGCTTACAGAGACTTTAAACAGGTATGGGATGGTATTTTAGTCTAAATTTTAATAGCAACAAAATAAAAATTAGTGAGTCAAAAGGGGTTAATATTAGACCTCCAAAACCAACCCTTACTGAGGTAGTGTTTTACCACAGGATTCCTGTAAAAGAAAGCTAATAACTGTGAGATAGTAAACATAAGCAAAATGATATCTGGGAAAAAATAAAACTAGAAGCAAAACTTATTTCTGTCCCCTCAGAATGTATGTCTACAGGAAAGAAACTTCACTGCCTGAATGTATTTTCCTTAATGAAATGGGAGTTTCAAGTTTGTGTTTATATCAACATTGTTACTGTGGAAATAGTTGATTCAACGTTATGAACTCACGGCTGAATAAGTAAAGTGTGGAACAGAAGTCTTATTTAAACAGTGGCAAGAGCCATAAAACATTAAAAAGGCAAACTGAATGACAGTGAGTCAGAGCACCATATGTTTTAATGTAAGGGTCATACTGTTTTTTTCTGATGCCTGATACAAAAAGGACTTTTTAAAAATTCAGTTCTATTTTTGGAACCCCAGAATCAACTCAACTCTCTCCAAAGTGTCCTGTTTTGTTCTCTGTCCATGTCTACATATGCTTGGCTGCAGGTCATTAAATTGATCAGACTTTCTGCAGGTCAGTCCTTGTCAGAACATGGAAGTTGTGGCCCCTGCGGTACACAGGATTTCATAACCTTTTGCACACAACTGACTGCATTAAATGCAGGACTATCAGCTTATTCATCATACATCACGATTGCAGGAGCACAGTCTACCTGTAGACTATAGCTTTCTGAACTCTCGAGCGTAAGACCTCCAGGAATGAAGATGAGTGCTGGGATCACCTTCATTTCCCACTGTCCCACTCCCTACCCTGCCAGCCACTGAGCTCAGTCTCTGACAGGTCAGTATCAGTTAGTTTGCAAGCAACCCCGAAAGCCTTGAGACAGTGTGACACCAAAAGGTGTGCACTATAACCCAACCCTTGGTGGTACTCTGCTCTTCTTCAACTTTCTCTTCTCACTTTTTTTTTTTTTTTTTTTTTGAGACAGGGTCTCACTTTGTAGTTCAGGCTGGCCCTGAGCTCACTATGTAGCCCAGGCAAGGCTCGAACTCAGCAATCCTCCTGTCTCTGCCTCTCGAGTGCTGCGATTACAGGCATGAGCCACCACGCCTGGCCCCTTCTCACTTTTTAACTGGAGACAAGCCCCTGTTCCTAAGAAACACACACACACTCACGCATGCACACCCTTCTCTTCCATGGTTTTCTGAACCTTTCAAATTATCACAAATATTTTTAAGATGTACAATAAAATATATTCAACAAGATTTAAAAATGAGGGCCGGAGGGTTAGCTCAGTGGTTCCGGCGCCTGCCTTGCAAGCGCAAGGACCTGAGTTCAATCCCCGGTAACCACATATAATGCTGGGCGTGGTGGCTCACGCCTGTCATCCCAGCACTCGGGAGGCAGAGACAGGAGGACTGCTGAGTTCGCGGCGGCTTGCCTGGGCACCATAGTGAGCTCAGGGCCAGCCTGAACTACAAAGCGAGACCCTGTCTCCAAAAAGCAAAAAAAAAAAAAAAAAAAAAAAAGATTTAAAAATGAGGGTCATGTGTGAGGCTGTTTAAAAACTAGACCTTCCCCTGTAGGACACAGTAACAGTGAGGTGGCTCTGTAAATAGAAACCCAGCCTCCCTCTGCCTTGCCTGCTGCCCAGGGTGTGGCCACCTTCTGCCTGCACAGGAGAGCGATTCATACCAGCAAAACCGGAAAAATCACAACCAAGAGCGACGGTGGAAGCAGTGAGAGCCAAGAGTGCAATGTAAGGAGTTGGGTTTTCTACAAGGTGAGTCACAGGAAACACTTGCCTGGCTCACTCACCTCCTCTGGTTCAGAATGTAGGTCAGAGCTCCTTGGGCTTGGTAATTAGGGGATCAGGGGCCACAGGCAAGAGCTCAAGGGCCAGAGGCAGGAGCCCAAGTTCCTAGAAGAGCCAGGAAGCCCCCCCACTCAGCCCTTAGGTTCCAGCCTTCATCTGTTGTCCAGTTAGGCCTCCAGTTCTGCAGAGGAGGATGATGAAAAGAACATAGTGCCTGGACAGTTCTTTCTATTCTTTTTTTTTTAGACAGCATTTCACTTTTGTAGTTCAGGCTGGGTCTGAACTCACTAGGTAGCCCTGGCTAGCCTCAAACTCACAGCAATCTTCCTGCCTCTGCCTCCAGGTATTGGGATTACAGGTGTGAGCCACCACACCCAGGATTGTGATATGTGGTACCTGGGATAGAGCTCAGAATTTTGCACTTACCAGGCAGACACTGGAACCACTGAGCTAAATCCCCAGCCCTCTATTCTTAACTTAGGCCACCTCTCACACTCCCACCAGGGTTTTAAGGATGACAAGGTAGAGGCTTGTATAATGGATGGCTGACTCACCCAGCTCAGTTGACACGGGGGACCCAGAGGCCATCTCGCCGATCTTGGCCACTCCATCATAGTAGGCTTTTCCTGCCATGATCATAGCTAGACAAG
Source organism: Thryonomys swinderianus (assembly GCA_004025085.1). NCBI lineage: Eukaryota > Metazoa > Chordata > Mammalia > Rodentia > Thryonomyidae > Thryonomys > Thryonomys swinderianus. The sequence goes on along the minus strand of PVIC010010229.1, from coordinate 22,785 downwards.
AGAAGTGACACATAGTCATCACTTAGACAGGAAAGGAGGAACACAGGTTTTCCTTTAAACATCACTGTCTCTTGTCCTACCTCTTTTACTGGCAGAACTACAGTTTGCTCTAGCACTTATCCTCAATTTTAATGACTATGTTCTTAAAAGGTAGATTTTAAAGGGCAACATAAAAACAAGGTATGAAAGAGCACAGAATTCACACACAGGTCCAGTGAAAGCAATAGCAGGCCAAAATAATAGCCTTCTCATGACAAATTTACCTACCTCTTTACTATAGAGTCTTAAGAACTAAATTATGCTTTTTACTATATCTCAGTATAAGCCTAGGAAATGTAATGTTTTGTTCTATTATTATTTTATAAAACTATGGATATGTTTAAAGTGAAGTTATAAAAAGAAAAATAACAATTAGCATTTATGTAGACTTTTTAGGTCATTACTTAATCCATCTGATAATGTTAAGACAAGGTAGTTATCAGCCCCTGCTGGGGGGTGCCTGGAGATATTCTGGGACATCCTCAAGGTCAGTGGTGAGTCAGCAGGAGAGCTCACAGCTCCTGCTAAGGCATCTCACGTCTTCACTTCTAAGTAGTGTCAGTTCCTCCTGGTTCCAGCAGGAACTGAAGATAAAGTGACCCCACCTCAAAACAAGGTGTGCAGCCAGTAAACTGGCACCTTAATTATGTATTTTGGAATGAAGATTTTAAATTATGAAGTACTGATAAACTGAAAAGTGAATTAGTGGGGGAATGGCATGCAGGGTTACACAATATTTACATAAAAATTCTGGTTTTCATCCACGTTCTGAATTGAAAGTCTTAACTGCTGACTTACATTAAAGCCATGTAACCTTCTCAGTCTTATAAAGTATTTTTACTTTTATGATAAACCTGATTTAACATGAACATTATATAGCTTATCCAGCACTGACACAAAATTACTACTTTCACAATTTTCCTCTCCTTTGTAAACACATTAAGATAGTTTTCACTACTTATTATTTAAGGAATGAAGCATATCATCTCTATCAGATAATTTTTTCCTTAAAATGCAGTTTCAGGGCTGGAGATTTAGCTCAGTGGTTCCAGCACCTGCCTAGCAAGCACTAGGTCCCTGGTTCGATTCTGGTAACCACATACAACAATAAAGGGCGTAGTGACTCACACCTACTAGCAATCCATACCATATACCACAAATGCTGGGCTTGGTGGCTCAAACCCATAATCCCAACATTTGGGAGGCAGAGGCAGGAGGATTGCTAAGTTTGAGGCTTGCCTGGCTGTATAGGGCCAGCCTGAACTACAAAGAGAGACCCGAGACCCTGTCTCCAAAAAAAAAAAAAAGCAGTCTCATTGGCTTACTGTTCTGCTCAAAAGCCTTCAATAGCCTCCATGACCCAGAGTACAGGCCCCTGCTCCCAGAAGTTTGCAGCAGATTTTAACATAATGTAATGATCTTTACTGACTCATCCCTCCCAAACTTCTCAGTTTGTGTGGTTCCCATTCCACACCTATGGTGCTTTGGCCATGTGACTTGCTTTGGCCAGTGTGCTATTAGCAAGTGTAACTTCCTCAGGGACTTGGTAAATCCCAGGCATTGTGGCCTATACTCTTGGGAAACCCCTACCACAGTGTGAGGATATAGTGTGGCCTCCTTGAAGGAGTGAGAATGTGCCTCAGCCCCAGCCCTAAGACCAGCTGACTGAAGCAGCAGAAGTGAGCCCCAGAGGACAGATACTAAACTATGATCTTAAGCTACCAAGTTTGAGGGTAGTTTGTTGTGCAGCAACAGATGACAGATATGGCATTCAGATGCTCGTATCCTCTGGCCCAACCCCTCTTGCTCCCCTTCAGGTCAGTGCAGCCCTAGGGCTTGGCTGGAATGCTGTCTTTTCCATCAGAGGCATTTTCTGCCAGCTGAAACCCAACATCTGTCAGCTAGCTTGGCTCCTGCAAGGCCTTCTGTCTGCTGCAGTCCACACTGATCCTTATTGCTCAGATTCCTGTGCACTGCTCTAAACAGCACTTTCAGCCATTCACATGTTGCCCTGCCTTGTAATGTAACTAACTGTTGACTGTGCATCTGGCTGACAGCTTATAAATGTGTCTCAGTTTCTCAGTGTCTTCAGCAAAACCACAATGAGATGGAGGGCAGAAATTCTGGGAATATTTATGAAAGTACAGAATAATCTCAGGAAGTGTTAAAGTGTAAGGGCCTTTCAGGGAGAGGCCTTTTTAGCAGGAGGGTAAGTTGTGGGCAGCTCACTGACTCACCCTGTAACTCTTCTCAGAGAGGCAGCTCTCGCTACCAAGAGCAACAAAGACAAACAAAACAAACAAACAAACAAACAAAAGGTTTCCTGCAGGTCATAGTGATTTCCTTCACAGGTTCATCTATAGCAATAACTCTGTGCTCTTGTGACCAAGCATTATCAGGGATAGGTCAGCAATGCCAGGCCCCTGCTCTCTGGAGAAGTCTCTGATCCTGCTAGGAGGAAGGACAGTCCCAGAGCTGCTGTTTTCCTGACATCCAAAGCCTCAAGCAAAAAACACAGTGATGCAGAAGGAAAGTAAATAAGCAGTTCACTTTTCCTGGTGACTACAATAAGGCTTCCTGTCACCCAGAGCCAGTCAGTATACCACTCTGTTCTGGGCAATACCTGTGCTGAGGGATGGAAAGCTAAGTAAGGGCTCTTTCAAACTGTCAAGACAGAGCAAACAAAAATGGGGTGTGAGGAGGCAGAAAAAAGAGATAAAATATGAAACTCAATCTGAAGCCTTCTTCAGACCTAAAGTGGACTTAAATGTTCTATGATGTTACTTGGTGGTCTTAGTGAAGGGGGAGCCTGAGTATTTGGAGAGGGGCAACACTTACTTCCCAGGGAGAATCTTGACAAATACATTAGAATTTGGTGATTGTTAGCCTTTTTTTTTTTTTTTTTTGAGACAGGGTCTCACTTTATAGTTCAGGCTGGCCCTGAGCTCACTATGTAGCCCAGGCAAGCCTTGAACTCAGCAATCCACCTGTCTCTGCCACCCGAGTGCTGGGATTACAGGCGTGAGCCACCACGCCCGGCAATTGTTAGCCTTTTAAGATCATAACTGATGCACCTTTTTATAAGGAAACAGTACAGTTTTATATTATCTTCCTCATAGAAAACCAGTGAACAACTCTGGTTCACAAAGACTGGAATATACCAATACTCAAATTCATTTTACATAAAGCACTTACTGTATTTTGAAATGAGAATCTAAGTCCAATTTTTAATTTAGATGTTTTTCCATTCAAAATAAAGATACTATTTCCCATCTTACTTTCAAAAGTGATGTATCTAGGTCTGGAGATTTAGCTCAGTGGTTCCGGCGCCTGCCTCGCAAGTGCAAGGCCCTGAGTTCGATGTCGGTAACCACATACAATGCTGGGCGTAGTGACTCACGCCCACCAGCCATCAATACCACATACCACAGTGCCAGGTATGGTGCTCACGCCTGTAATCCCAGCACTTGGGAGGCAGAGACAGGAGGACTGCTGAACTTGAGGCTTGCCTGGGCTACATAGTGAGCTCAGGGCCAGCCTGAACTACAAAGTGAGACCCTGTCTCAAAAAAAAAAAAGTGATGTATCTAAAAGCAAGAAATTCTTCTGTATAAAAAAGGGAAAGCAATACCTGTGCTCCAGAAAATAACACACACATGTTATATAAATACACATTTATATATGTTATTAGTATATGAAGAATTTGGTTTCATTGGTTTTAGCAATGAAAAGACTGAATCATGTCAAAAGAGCAATTGGTAGTTAAAATACATCACTTAGAGAAACCTCACTATCATTCAGTTCACTCATTTCCATTACACTATTATGCATTATCATCAGAACTGTGGTATATTAAATTATCGATAATTTCTACTATCTAAAAAAATTTAAAAATTCACTGTTAAGCTTTTGCTTGTTTGGTTTTTTTGGTTTTTGTTTTTTTTTTTAGTGTTAAGCTTTTTTTGAGCACAAGGTCTCACTATGTAATCCAGGATAACCTTGAACTCACTATGTAGTACAGACTGGGTTTAATTATGTGTCAGTACTCCTTCCTCAACTTCCAGAGTTGGAATTATAGGCATGCACCATCACGCCTAGTTTAAGCATATAAATAAAATATTTACTGAATTTCTTTTATGTATGCTTTGTATACATCAATTCAAAAAGACAACAGACTTACCATTAACAGCTTTTTCATAATTTTTTCCTAGGTTTATTAAATTTCGTAGCCCGGGGTTGAACTGTTCCATAACATTCTGGCAAATAAACACAGAAACAAACAAATTAATAAACAGTAGACCAAGTGATCTTCAGATTTTGTCACTGTATAGCCAAGAGTACCTATACATGCTAAACTATAGTCCACAAAGTCACAAATGCTACTTAAAAATCACAAGATGGATCTATTTCCTTGTCTGACAAAACAGCAGCAGCTCTGCTGCCTAAAACTTACTACTATAAACAGAGCTAGCAGCACACTCACCTCCCCACCCTGCCCTGTGGGACTGTGGCCCAGGAGCCAACAACACTCTTGGGTGCAGGCAGATGGTTAAGGATGCCATTCTCATGTTAGAAACAGGTGTGCGTGACCTAGCCATTTCAACCTAATGTATAATTAAGGGCAATATTTTGTCTATTAGCGAATAGATTTGCTTTCACTCTGCCTGGGTCTGAAGTTCAGAAAACAAATCATTCCTATGGTGCTGACTCTGTGACTGAGAACACAGGGACTGTGGGTGTCTGTCTTGTCTATGAACAGTCTTGATCACTGCCAACAACCTTAGTTATTTCAAATTCAAGCCTTGATGCCTCTACTCCCCAAATGTGCACTGTCTGTATTGACCAGGAGGCAGGAATGAACAAAGGGGAGATACTTTATACACATACCCTTGAGAAGAAAAAGGTTCCCCCTGAGGGCTGGCAGCGTATGCAATGACATATTTATCAAACAATGATCAAGGTTCCCTGGGAAGAATGACCCAGCCTTGCCCAACCTTGTTTTTACTCCCAAGAATGCTAATAATTGTTACTCTATTTATGTTTTTGATATTCTTGATTTCTTCTGTACCATCTCACTTGTGCTCTCTTGTACCTTCCCATATACAGTAATAACTGGCATTTTTCTGGTGTATCAATAATGTTTGTTAAGATTTTCTAAGTACTGGTCACTGTAATGTAAGGAATATACTAAACACAACTTTTCTGTTTTGGTAACACCTCTGAGGATTAATAATTGTCTCATTCCCTTTCCCTGCGCTCAGTTTTCTACGTGTCTACCTAGAATTCTTCCACATGTGCTGTCATCAGACCTAGCAGAGGCTTTACCAATATATTTTACCAATACACAAAGCTGTCAGCTAATCTATCCATTTTTTGTGCCCAGAACCTCCTCCAAGGACTCTCTGTCCTCTTGCTCAGTCTCGCCTCACTGCCCCCCAGTCTGCCACACTGCTGTCCTTGCATGTCCCTCTCTGACTGTGAACAACTTATCAGCTGGGTCTGTATCTTCTTCTTCCTTCCTTTCTGCTATGGTCATTCCCCAAAAAGGACCTAAGAGATGATGTGTGAAAGATAAATCTATGTTCCCATGTTTGAAATCACCTTTGCCTTGACATCTATTTGATGTTTTGCTGGGTAGAGATTGAAATATTTCCTCAAAATATTTAAGATATTGCTCCACTGTTTCTAGCATCCAATTTTGCTGCTAAGAAGTCAGCTGTCCTTTTATTTGTATGAGACTTTCCCTCTTTTTAAATGTCCTTTTCTGGATCCCATCTCTCTATTCCTGTTTTGTAAAATCAAATACTAGTTGCATAAGTGTGGGTGTTTCTTCCATTTATTTTACTAGACACTTGGTGGACCCTAGCCATGTGGAAAGTCAGGCCTTTCAGGTCTGGAAAATATTTGTTTCCTTTCCTTTCTTCATTATTTCTGGAACTCTGCTGAGGATTTTACATATCAGATTTTTTCTCTATTTTATCTCTGTTTATATTCTGTATCTCTATACATTCCGACTCTATTTAAGTTTTTGATGTATTTTTAACTTCTAAGAGTGTTTTAAAGTTTTTTGACTGCTCCTTTTAAAAAGTATCCTCCTAGCCAGGCAAAGTAATTACTGAAAAAGCTGATGCAGAAGGATTGCCAAGTTTAAGCCCAGTCTGGGCAACTTCGCAAGAGCCTGTCTCAAAGAAAGAAAAAATTTGGGTGTAACTCAGAGGCAGAGTATTTGCCTAGCTTACACAAGGCCCTGGGTTTGATTCTCAGTGCCAGAAAAACAATAACCACCAAAAAAATCCTTATATTCTTACACTATGAATGCAGTATCTTGTCATATCTGAATATAAATTGTTTTCTTTTCTATTCCAGATCCCCATGTCATCTGATTACTTTTCTTCATTGTTTACTATCCATTTTTCATGTTGAAGGCTTTCTTCAAATTCTTGGTGATCTTCAAGTCTCTAGCCTAACAGTCAGAGGGAGCTGCTTACTGCTGGTAGTGGCTGAGGTGGGACAGGGAGCCTGGGGGTCCCTTACATACCAGACTCTCATTCCAGCCTTGTGTCTCTGTATGTGTGTATATGGTATACATGTGTATGACAGGATGAGAGAAAAATATCCCTAGCACTCCTCTGTAGGCTCTTCAGGTTCTTGTAAGCCAATCACTGCTCTTCTGTCTACTTTTTAGTACTCAAAATTCCTTTAGGCCTTTTGTCAACTGTTTCCTTCTCAGGCTCTGCACTACAGATTTATATTGGTTTTGTTATTGCTATTTTTCTTTTAAAATTCTTTTGCCATCATTCTGTTGTATTCTCAAAAGGAAGAGAGAAAAGCACATGAGGTAAACCACCCTGCCTAAGTGAAGTCCACATATCCTGAACTACCAGGCAGACGGCCGTCCTGGAGATGTGCACTACAAAGCCCACGGATCCTGTCCACCGTCCCCTGCAAGATGGTGTAGTCCCAGTCAGGCCTCATCACTGGATATCCAGAGTCAACACTCCTACTTTTGTCTTCTCAGTTCCTTTGGTTATTTTAAGACTCATAAGTAGTTGTATAAATCACACAGAGCTCCCAGGCAAGCTTCCCCCTGCATCTCTAATAGCTTCTTCGACAACTGCAGTACATTTTCAAATTAAGATATGGATATGGGGGCTGGAGGGTTAGCTCAGTGGTTCCGGCGCCTGCCTCGCAAGCGCAAGGTCCTGAGTTCGATCCCCGGTAACCACATATAATGCTGGGCGTGAAGACACGCCCACCAACAATCAACACCGCCTACCACAATGCCGGACGTGGTGGCTCATGCCTGTAATCCCAGCACTCGGGAGGCAGAGACAGGAGGACTGCTGAGTTCACGGCGGCTTGCCTGGGCACCATAGTGAGCTCAGGGCCAGCCTGAACTACAAAGCGAGACCCTGTCTCAAAAGCAAAAAAAAAAAAAAGATATGGACATGGGTACAACACTAACCCACGGGTCTTATTTGAATTTTATTAGTTCTTGTATCAGGCATTTGGGGGGCAATCACTGTTTCTATGAGATTTGATCACTGTGGATTTGTAGAGCTGTCATCATAGTGATAATACAGGATTTATTCCATCAATACACATACGCCCCCTTTCTAACTCACCTTCTTTCTCACCTCTAGCAACTGGTAAGATCTATTTCTAATTCTGTTGTGAGAATGTTATATAAACTGAATCATCAGTACTTGACTCTTCTTTTAGCAGTGTTGGGGGGTTGAGCCCAGGGCCTTGGCACAGAGCTACATCCCTATCTCTATTTATTTTCAGACAAAGTCTCAGTAAGTTGTCCAGGCTGGTCTTGAACTTGCAACTCTCCTCCTCAGCCTCCCAGCGTGCTAGAATTACAGGTATGCACCATCACACCTGGCTCAGTATCTGACCTGTAAAGAACAGCTTTTTCACTCAGCACAATGCTCTTAAAAACAGATCCAAGTTGCTGCGCTCTTTAATAGTGTATTACTTTTATTTTTTTGTCAGCAGCACAGAATGAGCACATCACAATATGTTTATCAGTTACACAGTGAATAACATTTGAGGTTTTGGCTATTCTAAGCTCTGCTGATACGAACAATCACGTGCAGGTTTTTGTATGTTTTCTGTATATGCAGATTTCCTATCTCTATGATAAATACCCAGAAGCTCAAATACTACGTCACAGAGTAGATGTATGTTTAACTTTTTAAGAAACTGCCAGGCTTGTTTCCAGAATAGCTGTATCATTTTACCTTTCCAATGGCAATCTAGAAGAGCTCAATAATTTTTCAGACCTAATAATATCTTTAAGAAGTTGTCACTTTTTTTAGTTTTTTTTTTTTTTTTTTTTTTTTTTTTTTTTTTTTTTTTTTTTTTTTTTTGAGACAGGGTCTCGCTTTGTAGTTCAGGCTGGCTCTGAGCTCACTATGTAGCCCAGGCAAGCCTCGAACTCAACAATCCTCCTGTCTCTGCCTCCCGAGTGCTGGGATTACAGGCGTGAGCCACCATGCCCGGCACTGTGGTATGTGGTATTGATTGCTGGTGGGCGTGAGTCTCCACACCCAGCATTGTATGTGGTTACCGGCAATCGAACTCAGGACCTTGCACTTGCGAGGCAGGCGCCGGAACCATTGAGCTAACCCTCCGGCCCTTTTTTTTTTTTTTTTTTTGAGACAGGGTCTTGCTTTGTAGTTCAGGCTGGCCCTGAGCTCACTATGTAGCCCAGGCAAGCTGCCGCGAACTCAGCAATCCTCATGTCTCTGCCTCCTGAGTGCTGGGATTACAGGCGTGAGCCACCAAGCCCAGCATTGTGGTATGTGGTATTGATTGCTGGTGGACGTGAGTCAACACGCCCAGCATTCTATGTGGTTACCGGGATCGAACTCAGGACCTTGTGCTTGTGAGGCAGGCGCTAGAACCACTGAGCTAAATCTCTGGCCCAATTTTTTTAGCTTTTTGAGACAAAGTCTTGCTTTGTAGTTCAGGCTGGTCCCGAACTCACTACGTAGCCCAGGCAAGCCTTCAACTCACAGCAATCCTCCTGCCTCTGCCTCTGAAGTGCTGAGATTACAGGTGTGAGCCACCATGCCGGCACTGTATGTGGTACTGGGGATCAAACTCAGGACCTTGCACTTGCCAGGCAGATGCCAGAACCACTTAGCTAAATCCCCAGCCTCCAAATTGGCACTTTTTAACTAAAAGACAGATCTTCATGATATTTTGTTTAAAATTTTACAATCTTCTTATGAGGCAGTATCTAGACAATAAAAATAAAAGGCGATCAATTCAGAGCTCCCCTGCCCTAGAGCACCCACAAAGCCACACAAGAAAGCCTGGAACTATTCTTTCTTATGTATACTCCTTATCCAAATCAAGGGAAAATAATTTAATTTCTTGATAAAATTCTTGAAATGTCCATATATTCACTCTAAAAACATGAACACCAAACACAAACCACTATCCAAATGATTCTGCTGAAAAGTAGTTTAAATTACATAAGACTAAAACCAGTTTCACAGAAGAGTTTTAGGCTGGAAAAGTTCAACATATATAGTTCAATTCTTTGTTGTTTAGGTTTAGCTACAGAAAGTTTTCCCCTAGAAATTTTGGCCCTTTTAAACAGTGGAAAATCCATTTTTATACTGGCCTTTGGCCATTAATCCAGTTATTTTAGCTAAAGTACATGTTATTTTAAAATTTAGGAACAAAAAAGCAACACATCCTTTGTATTCCAAAATTTGTAAAATGTTATAATGGCAGTGATGTATTTGTTTTTTGGGAGAACAAGCTGCATCACTGTCTAAGCCTTAGTCTCGTCCTCTATAAAACAAGGAATGATGATAATTTCCACTTCATCAGGGGTATGAAAAGTGAGGGTGAGAAATCTAACATTACAGAGTACTTATCTATTTAACAGATTTGGTTTTTGTGGTGTTGGGGATGGAACCCAGGGCCTTGGGCATATTAGGCAAACAGTATGCTGAGTGATGCTCTCAATCCTATGCGGCGCTTACAGGTATTCTTCAAAGCTCTTAACACTCAGCACATGCTGAACCAACTGTAACTAACACTATAAGGGAAAATCTCTAAAATATTAGCCAGTCTTCAGATAAACATTCCTGTTTACACAGTTATCTCTGGGGATGCCTACTCTTCTCTCTATAAAATGAAAATAAATGGCTTCGGGTCTCCATAAAATATCAAGATGAGAGAAATCATGTACTCTTCATCTAGAGCATGATGGCAAACTGTTCAGAGACAAGAGCCCAGACTGCAACCCCAAACCCTCTTATTCATCCCAAAGGCCAACACTGCAATTAAACCTGAATACTGAGGTTTTAGTTTAGGAAAAAAAAAAAAATCACACATCAACATCTTCTGTTTTTTTTAAAAAAAAAAATGTACACATAAATCTTCTCATTTAACTCTAACACTGGGGTTATTAACCCCATTTTATAGATGACATACTGAAACTGTTTTCTTCTTTCTTTTTCTTTCTTTCCTCCCTTCCCTCCCTCCCTCCCTCCCTCCCTCTCTCTCTTTCTTTCTTTCTTTCTGAACAGGGTCTCGCTTTGTAGTTCAGGCTGGCCCTCAGCTCACTATGTAGCCCAAGCAAGCCTTGAACTCAGCAATCCTCCTGCCTTTGCCTCCTGAGTGCTGGGATTACAGTGTGAGCCACCATCCCTGGTATTGTTGTATGTGGTTACCGAGGATGGAACCAGGGACCTTGTGCTTGCTAGGCAGGCATTGGAACCACTGAGCTAAATCTCTGGCCCAATTTTTCTTTCTTTTTAAGTTTTTCTTTGAGACAAGGTCTCACTGTGTAGTTTACACTAGCCTTAAATCCACAGTGATCCTCAAGTCTCAGCCTCCCTCGTGCTAGGACTGTAGGCCCAGGCCACCATGCCTTGCTATATTTTGAAACCTCTTGAAGGTTCTCCAGGTAACAAGAGCCAGAGTTTAGTCTCTGCAGTTTCCCTACTAACCTTCCCATTTGCCTTGAGGCCTCAATAGTTCCTTCCTAGCTTGTGAAATAGTGAGATGAAAATGCATTCATGATGTCAGAGCATTATGTGAGCTATGATAGGACTCTCTATAGTATTTTAATTTCTTTTTAGGTAATCCTATTCCTCATTTTAGTGAATATAAATAACCCTCTAAAGTATAATAATATGACCTATCTTGCCTGGGAAAACAAGTATTTTGGACTTCCTCCCTTTTCTTTTCCATTAAAAAAATGGTGGGGCATCCACAGCCACCTGCAGTCCCACAGAAATTACTAACAGTACCGTTACACTGATTCCCTTTGCTGAAAGGCATTAACTACACAGACAAACTACAGGACCCTTAACCACTCCAACCTGTCTCAGATTCTACTCCCACCCCAGGGCAGCTGCTAAAGACTGCTGCTAATTTTCTAACTCATCATTTTATTAACAGACACATTTAGTTATGATTAATTCTGTTTTGTGCACTGTAAAAATATTTAAATGAATCCTATAAAGCATTTCACTTACATCTTGTTTTCTTTTTATTCAGCATTGTGCTTTTGAAACCTGGCCATACATGGGTGAAGTCTATTCTCAACCATCACTAACTATGATGGTTAGTGTTAGGTGTCCTTGTGGCTAGGCTACAGTATCCAGTTAGTCAATTTAACACAAAACCAGGCAAGAGTATGAAAGTAGTTTGCAGATAAAGTTAACATCTATCAACAGTTGACTAACCAGCATTGGTGTCATGGAAGCAATTGAGAGGCATTAAGAACAAAACTCAGGTTTCCCTGACAAAACTTAACTATAGCATCACCCTCCACATTGCCCTACAAATCTCACACTCACCACCCCCTAAAATCCCATGAGCCAATTTCCTAAAAGAAATATTTTTGTTTTTATATAGATACACACACACACACACATATCCATATTGGATTATATCCATCTATCCTCTGGACAAGGGAGGAAGTGGCAGGCATATGGTTTACAAAGCTACTCCTAACTACAGAGGAAGGAACTGTACATGTCTCCTTGTGCATACAGGTAAGAATTTACCCAGAAACTAACTTTCTTTCTTTCTTGCTTTCTTTCTCTCTTTCTTTCCCTTTGTTTCTTTCTTTCCTTCCTTCCTTTCTTCTCTCTCTTTCTCTTTTTCTTGTTGGACCAGGGATCAAACCCAAGACCTTGTGCTTACCAGGCAGGCATGATGTCAATGAGCTACATCTCCAGCCCTGTGGTAGATTTTTCAATCTTTTTTTTTTTTTTTTTTTTTTGAGACAGGGTCTTGCTTTGTAGTTCAGGCTGGCTCTGAGCTCACTATGTAGCCCAGGCAAGCCTCAAACTCAGCAATCCGCCTGTCTCTGCCTCCTGAGTGTTGGGATGACAGGTGTGAGCCACCACGCTTGGCACTGTGGTATGTGCTATTGATGGCTGGTGGGCGTGAGTCTCCACGCCCAGCATTGTATGTGGTTTCCGAGGATCGAACTCAGGACCTTGCGCTTGCGAGGCAGGCACCGGAACCTCTAAGCTAACCCTCTGGCTCAGTCTCTTAGCCCATCTTCACCAACATTTGGTATTACCACACATTTTGTGTTTGATGGCTCAAGGACAGTACCTTTTCTAAAGTACCATAAAATTGTTTTCCTTGTCAGCATTAAAAAAGTATATATGTTTGAAAATATCTAAGCAGGGGAAAGAAACAATAGAAGGTGGTTTCCTAGTATAATTTAATGGGTTCACCCTTAGTTTTCATATTTGACTTTCGTCCTTTTAAGAAGATGGCAGGGAGCCGGAGATTTAGCTTAGTAGTTGTGGCACCTGCCTAGCAAGTGCAAGGTCCCTGGTTCGATCCTGGTAACCACATATGAAAATAGTGGTCATGGTGACTCAGACCCACCAGCAATCAGTACCACATACCACAGTGCTGGGCATGGTGGATCATGCCTGTAAACCCAGCACTTGGGAGGCAGAGACAGGACGACTGATGTGAGTTCGAGGCTTGGCTAGGCTACATAGTGAGCTCGGGGCCAGCTTGAACTACAAAGTGAGACCCTAACTCAAAAAAAAAAAGAACATGGCAGGAAGAGGCGCTGAAAGCCTGAACACATCCAGTAGTCAGGGCTGTACACTCTGCCCCAGCTGCTCTATGCCGTACAAGCAGCTCTAGGCTGTTCTTTGGACAGGCCAAACCCAGTCCCAGCAATGACTTTTATCTGCTCATCCTCCTACCTGAAGGCTGCAGTTCTGGATACTCAGCTCACCTGCTCTTAGCTTAAAACCTCAGACTCTTTCCTTGACTCTTCTCCTCCCATGGCAATAGGCAGCCATAGCACCTCCTCCCTCCCTCCTTTGTTCTGTTCCTGGCTTCTCTTTCTTCCCAGTGCTTATCACCTCACATGATATTACTTATCTGTTTACTCTGTCTCCTTGTAAAACCACACATAAATTAACCCACCATATCCCCAGTACCAGAAACAGTACCCCATGGTATTACACTTAGCAGCAGTAATTTCAGAAGTTTGTATGACATAAAGATCTACAAGCTCAAGGGTGGATCTGAAGTCTCTTCACCTTCATAGTTTTACCTGCGCACACCACTACAGACATATTGGCCCAGTGGGCCAATTAGCCACCAAAACCCAGCATGAGGTAATGGGACCACTGGCTTGCATTTCATTAGCTCAAGTAATAACTTCAACTGAGAGTCACAAAAGCTGCAAGGCTCTGGCACCAACCTGCTGAAATGTAACAGGCTTACAAATTCTGAAATGCCATTCCTCAACAATTTTACTTCCAAACCCTGTGTTTTTCCAAGGTGTCATTTAAATTATCTTGTGGAGACTGAGCAATAGTGTATCCCTCACCCTTTTATAGACAGGGTCTCATTATGTAGCCCAGGCTGGCCTAGAACACGTAACCCATTCTTCTTAAATGTCCTTTTATCTATTCTTCTCATATGTCAATAGCACCTTTTGGTAAAATTAGCAAGACTGTCCTAAATGTATCTTAGCCACTTACATTAGCATAAAAATCCATAACATAAAATGTTTTTAATTATCTTTTAAATAACACAGGGGGAGAAACATATACACACATTCCTATTTCGTTATGACAGAAATAACTTGGAATAAAAAAATTATCATCTCAACCTAATTTGAAACTAGAAAATTCCATTTTTTCTTGTTTTTTGGAATAGAAGTTTGCTATATAATCCAGACTGGCCTTGAACTCACAGCAATCTTTCTGCCTCAGCCTCCTAATGGCTAGGATTACAGATAGATCCCACCATGCCCAGCTGGAATTGCACTCTATTTTAAACACTAGACAAAAGTTTCAGATTTATGTATGAATGTAATTATTTGAAATGACTTTTCCTAGTAGTATATGTGCAGATGATTGTGCTGGGTTAAATCTAGAAGCTCCTATAATGCCATAGTATACTCTGTGGCCATACCAAGAAGTCCTTTGGTTTAAAGTAGGCATTTCTAGCCTTGGTAAATAGCAAGTTATGAGAAATTAGACCAATGTCTGCCACACACTGGCCTCTAGCAGACAAAAGGGTTTGGAATCTTGCCCAGCATTCAAGCAACTTTTGTACTCTGATCTTCAGAGAGAACATCACCTATGAGACTGAAATAAAAACCAATTCTTGAGGGCCGGAGGGTTAGCTCAGTGGTTTCGGCGCCTGCCTTGCAAGCACAAGAACCTGAGTTCGATCCCCGGTTACCACATATAATGCTGGGCGTGGTGGCTCACGCCTGTAATCCCAGCACTCGGGAGGCAGAGACGGGAGGATTGCTGAGTTCGCGGCGGCTTGCCTGGGCACCATGGTGAGCTCAGGGCCAGCCTGAACTACAAAGCGAGACCCTGTCTCCAAAAAAGCAAAAAAAAAACAATTCTTGAAATTCCAACTATAATGATAGCAGTATATCCAATTTTTGCTTGATTGGTAAATGTTTTTATTTGACAGAATGGAAATAATCCTTTCTAAAGTACACAATATCAGGATGACTACCACACAAACTTCAGAGTAAAATTTAAAATTGACATTTAAACCAGAATCTGAAAATATCTCTTTTGTGGTATTTTCATGACCATGTATTTGCATGTGTGTGGGTATGTGTGTGTGTGTGTGCATGTGTGTTAGAGACAGAGAGAGAATAACTGGTACCAGAGAACATATGTACTTAACTTTCATTCCACTAATTCTATAAAGCCCTTTTCACATGGCCTCTGGAACATTGTATACTGGTACAACTGTTGATATTTGCTTATGTTGAGCCTAGTCTTATGCTGAACCCAGGAAATATGAAGATAAATGAAGAAGGAGTTCCAGCCCTTGAAAAATATATGGTGGGCTGGAGATTTAACTCAGTAGTTCCAGCACCTGCCTAGCAAGTGCAAGGTCCTGAGTTCAATCCCTGGTACCACATATAACAATACCAGGTGTGGTGACTCATGCCCACCAGCAATCAGTACCACATAACACAATGCTGGGTGTTGTGGCTGATACCTGTAATGTCAGCACTCCGGAGGCAGAGGCAGGAGGATTGCTGAGTTTGAGGCTTGCCTGGGCTTCATAGTGAGCTCAGGGCCAGCCTGAACTACAAAGTGAGACCCTGTCTAAAAAAACATGGCCACACAGAGAGGAAAATATGAAACATATCAAAGCAGTCTAGGTCAATGTGAAGAAATAAGGAATGACACTGTTAAAATATTACTTGAATATTATTTAGAAATATAGGGGCTGGGGATTTAGTTCAAGTGGTACCACACCTAACTTGGAAGCACAAGGGCTCCAGTTCAATTCCCAGTACTGCAAAAAGCAAAAAGAGAGAGACAGAGACAGAGAGACAGAGAGAGACAGAGAGAGAGGGAAAAAGACATTCACAGACAAGTGGCATTTGCATTTGTCCATGGGTGGAACAACAGTAATCAATTCCTATGACAGACCTGACAATGGATTTACTCTTTAAATGTGTACACTACACCTTTGGGTAAGTGTTCTTGCCTGTCTAGTTACCAGTTTTAAAAGGTGTGTCCTGGGATAAAAAGCAAGCAATGAATTTACCGGGCAAACAGACTCCTGTATCAAGCTGCATTTGTTTAGAAATCCCAAAGTACTGTACTTACAGGTAACAGGCTTTAAACAAAGTACACTGGCTTTATACAGTAAGTGCCATTTTTTAAGCATACTACATCCCTCTAAATACCACTCTGAGTGTTCTCTAGAACAATTTTAGTGTGAACAGACAGGTCATTGTGCTTTAAGACTGCAGCTTCTAAAATCAGAGAAATACTTAAAAATCCCACACAATTTAAAAATAGTTCAATTCTTATATTTCTCAGATTCCTGTGACAAGAATAAAAATTTATAAAGATACATATAATTTATAACTTTCATCTATTATTCTCATATGTCCAGCTTTCCACAGGCTTTTTTAGAAACAATTTTTGAGACAGGCTCTCACTTCATAGTTCATGCTGGCCCCAAACTCACCATATAGTCCAGGCTAGTCTCGCACTCACAGCAATCCTCCCACCTCTGCCTCCCGAGTGCTGGGATTACAGGTGTGAGCCACCGTGTCCAGCACTGTGATATGTGGTTACCAGGGGCTGAACTCAGGACCTTGCGCTTGCCAGGCAGATGCCAGAACCACTGAACTAAATCCCTGGTCCTTCCACAAACTTTTACAAATTGTCTTAAAAACTTTTCCTGAACTTAACCTGCACATATATTAATCTTTTCTTTCTTCTTCTAACACTGACGCACAACAAACCTGAGAGAAATGAACTGGCAAAAGCAGGACTCTCTGGGACAGGGTCAGGGAACACAACCAGTCACCTGGGTAGGCTGAAGAGCAAGGGTAAGGCCGGAGACGCTGAATGTTGGCACTGCAGTCCCAGTGTTAACTGTGAGGCACAGGAGCACACAGACACTGTGGGTCTGTTCTGCAGCACAGTTCCCGGCAGTGACCACTGGGCCAGGCGCAGCTCTGGTGCTTGAGAAAGTGGCTGCAGAAGCCTGAATGTCAGTGGGGAGCCGGGGATGGCAGGTGCTTAAACAGGATAGCCACTATTAGTGGTGCTGTCTCAAGAACCAGGAGACAGTTTCAGTCGCAACTGTGATAAGAACACATCTTCAGCATCCATCCTATAGATTCTTAGTGTGTACTCTGCACCAGCAGAATTAGAGATTTAAAAACCGCTGAAGGAGAATATAGTTTACTGAGAGAGAAAAATGTGTACAATGATTTCGACACTATTCTTTTGTCAAATATTTGTCCAGTTCCACCTCTGTGGTTACTGAGGCTTAGCAGGGAAGAGAACATGAAAATCAGTGTTTGCATGGTGCTGGCAGTCCAGTAAACACATGCTGCTCCATAGCCAGGTACACTCACTGAACACCCACAGCATGCCAGACACCACTCGAAGGGTCTCCTATCTTAGCACATTTAATCTGCATAACAAACATGAAGTAGGTACTATTACTGTCCTAACTCACAGACAAGGAAACTAAAGCACAGAATCAAATGGAGGAACATAACATAAGTAAAAACAAAAATCTAGGCTAACAAAAGGGATGGAGTGATTAGCTGAAAATACTTCTCAAAGAGCCCAAGAGTTAAGCCAAGACTCTTGCCAGGAACAATTTAAACATTTCCATGTTGAAAGTGTTTGCACACTTAAGTGTACTGTCAGATACAAGTGATGACCTGTTATCTCAGGCAGCTCAAAGTATAAGATGAAGCTCAGGCTCTCAGAAAATATACTGTTTGGTCAATGAAAATTAACCTCTTTTTTTCCAGTGCTGGGAATCAAATCCAGGGTCTGGTGCATGTTCGTGAGTGCTCTACCATGGAGCCACAGCCCTCAAACCATACACATATATACTTTGGTATAATGTATTATGACCGTGACCTTCTTGATCTGTCACTTGAATTTTTGTGGTGAGAAATGGAGTTCTCTGTGTATTACCCAAAATCTTAGGCACCTGTATCTGGCAGACATAGGAAGATGACGGGTCTATCTCTTATACCCTCTCACCCTTCTGATGCACGTGGTCTGCTTTGCAGTCAAGGTGGCTGGCAGGGCTGAGGGTGTCACTCAGTAGTAGAGTGGCTTGGTAATTATGCATAAGGCCTTGGGTGTGACCCACAATGCCACAAAAAGCAAAAGGAGAAACTTAGAATGGCTGGTGTTTGGGCTTCTCATGTGCTCCAACACCTACCTCCACCCTGTGTGTCTGTTCAGGACAATACTTACTCTAAGGATCTTTCCCATATTTATGACAGGTTATTAACACTTCTATATCTCTCCACCTTTCAGCTGTGTCTTGAAAGGGATGATCTGGTTGCAACAAAAATGAGACTTTTAAAAAATGGTTTTAAGAACTGGAATTTGAACATTTTTGTTAATTTTCTTGTGGCATTTATAATCTCAGATTAATACATATTAAAAATACATTTCCATAATGTGAAAATTAAGAGAAAAACCATTAAGACTTTATCTTTGTAGTTTGAGTAGGTAATTTATTTATTTATTTATTTATTTATTTTTTTTGAGACAGGGTCTCGCTTTGTAGTTCAGGCTGGCTTTGAGCTCACTATGTAGCCCAGGCAAGCCTCGAACTCAGCAATCCTCCTGTCTCTGCCTCCCAAGTGCTGGGATTACAGGCGTGAGCCACCACGCCCAGCAAGTAGGTAATTTATTAAAACAACAACAACAAAAAAGAAAATACAAGCCATCGTGACAAATGTGGAGCTGACATTTTGTCCATTTCCATGTGCCCTGTCCTCTGCATTCTGTACTTTCCTTTATGGGTCAGAATTGAGTACTGTTGGCAAGACTTTATCTTTGAAAAATTAATTTATACAACAGAGGTAGAAAATGACCAATTTTAGCTTAGTTTCAATATATTCCATTGAAATGCAATCTATCCATTTCTGTTTTCCCTTGGTTAAACACTGTACAAAAAGTAAACCTAGCTGGGCGTGGTGGCTCACACCTGTAATCCCAGCACTCAGGAGGCAGAGGCAGGAGGAAGGAGGATTGTGTGGACTACATAGTGAGCTCAGGGCTAGCCTAAACTACAAAGCGAGACCCTGTCTCAAAAAAAAAAAAAAAAAGTAAACCTTTCACATAAAAAAATACTCCAGAAGGTAAAGTATAAGTTAGAATCTGAGTCTGTCTTCCAGGTATCTATAACTACTAGTCACTGAGATTTGTAATGAAGGAATTGGTACTGTTCAGGAATTTTCTATGCTCAAAAACATCATATAAATACGAACAATTCAAGAAACAAACTAGAGGGCATCTTATCTCTCTCTCTTCTCTCCAAACCTCATACAGCTCTAGCAGGCTATAAAGGAACTTCAGAACTCCATGTGGCACTCATCTATTTTGCCCCTGGTTTGAGAACACATTATGGCAATATTTTTCAACATTTTCTCTCATTCATAAGAGCCACACCTTATCCACAAGGATGTGAGGCAGCTGTTATAACCAGAACTGAGTCACTAAAGTGAAGATAAACTAGAAAAACTCAAGGTCAGGCAAACACAAACACACAGACATATAAAATTAAGGCTGAGGAAAATAAGAACAGAAGTAAACAGTTCTGAAGGGTCAAAGAGCTGTAATCACTGTCTGTATCCACGAGTTTGAAACCTTGGGTATTCTGGACTATGTCTGTATTCTATACATTACACACACACACACACACACATATATATATATATATATATATATATATATATATATATATATATATATATATATATATATATGCTTTACCAGTATAAACACACATAAATCTATTATAGATTGTAAGAAGTCTTTTTAAGATCTCTTGGCTGGTAGGAGTTCAGAGAGAGGTACACTCTCATACAATGCAGGTTACAGCATAAATTGGCATGTATTTCCTGGAGAATATTTTGCAATGTGAAGCAAACACACCTTAAAATGCATCTACCTTTGACCTACAGCTTCCTTTGGGGATTTAGATTTCAGTAAACACCATAAATGGGCAAAGCTTTACTTGCAGTGAGCCCCACTGTAGTGCCTCAGCAGCAAAGCCCTGGCACCAATCTACATCCAACAACAAGGGCTGGATCAATAACTTATGATGAAGAATGGAGCACTGTGGAGTCATCAAAATGATGAACCCCTGACTATGGACTGACATTGAAATATGAACTGGAAAACACTGGGAAGATGACTGAGTTAGTGTTATCTCTGGCTATGGGTTTCTGGATGGGCTTATTTCTGGTATTAATTTTCATAAAAATTTTGGAAATATACTAGTATGAATGAATAATTTTTAAAAGTTTCCCAGACTAAACACCCCCCCACACACACCTCATACACACACAGACACACACACACACACACACACACACTGGAAGATATATAAAGTATAATTCTGGAGACTTGTTCTCAAGCATGTACAATTAGAATATAACTAAGAAGACTCAAAAATACTTCCTTTAGAAAACACTAGCTCCAAGGGGCCAGGGATTTAGCTCAGTGGTTCTGGAATTTGCCTTCCAAGTGCAAGGTCAGGAGTTTGATCTTCTATACCTCCCACCCCAAGAAAGAAAATATTAACTCTGAAATCTTGATTGAACTGTAGTTCACTAAAATTTTTTCTAAAACTAACCTGTTATGCCAATAACAGTAAAGTACATACATTTCCAAGAAAAGTCATATAAAGTGAGAAACTTTTTACAACTCAATTTGCAAGAAAACCTGGTTAATTACAACTCTGCACAACATACCAACCATCCCACTTGTTTCAATGAGTGCATCTATGCTCTCAACACGCCTTCCACAATACAGTCCTTTGGTACATCCAGATACAATAGTTGGAAGGTTCAATAAACTGAAAGTTATGCTTTACTAGCGAATATCACAGCTATACGGCCTCTCTGAGACCCATGCTCCCTAGGGTCGTGGTTCTGTCTCTGACATTAACTGCCTCTTCCAGGGCTCCTGCTGACATTGCAGACATCCTACTGAGAACTAAACCCATGGCCTCTGTGCTGAGCTACATCCTGAGCCCTTTATTTTTTAGACAGAATCTTGCTAAGTTGCCCAGGCTGGGCTTGAATTCCTGACTCTCCTTACTTCCCACAGTACTGGGATTATCAGCAAGAACTCTACATCGTTTGGCTTTGAATTAAAAATATTTATTTTTACATACCCATCAGAATGGCAAAAATTAAAAGAACAATATAAACTGCTGACAAGGATGTAGAGCACTGTATTTCTCATATACTGCTGGTGGGAATGTCAACTGGTACTGCCCTTTTGGAAAACTGCTTGGTACTTCCTACTAAAGCTAAATATTCAAATCCTTTACACTTTGCAAATCCACTTTTGTGAAAACCCATAAGACACGTACTAGAATGCACATCTTTTTATTTTAATTGAATTCTTTATTGGTACAATTTATATACATCTCAAAATCACGTATAACATTGGGGAATCTGTACCAATATAAGACACAAGTTAATTATCATTTTTACCCATATCCCTACCCACCCACATCTCCTCACCCCCTTTATACATGCTTTTTTCTTTCTGTATCATATTTATTCCTTCCCCTCATTACATTCCCACACCTAGAATGCACATCTTAATATCCTGAAGCAACCTGATAATGTCCACAATCTAAATACCCATCAAAAATAGAATGAACTGTGATATACTCACAGAGAATATCATTTAGCTGCAAGAATGAACTGTAATTACTTCAATGACATTGATGACTCGGATAAAGATGATGGGTAAAAGAAGATTCCTGTCAAGCCAGGAAAATTGCCATGAGTTTGAGATCAGACTGGGCTGCACAGTAAGTTCAAGACTAGCCTGAACTAAAAGCAAGGCCCTGTCTCAAACAGAACAAAACCAAACCAAACCAAACCCAAAACAAACAAAAAAAGAACACACACAAACTAGGAACAGTGGATTATGTCAGTAGTCTTAGCTACTAAGAAGGCCAAGCAGGAGGATAGAAAGTTTGTGGCCAGTTTGGGCAACTAACTCAAGAAGACCTCTCAAAATTTTAAGAAGGGACGGCAATGTAGTTAAGTGGCAGAGTATTTGCCTACCATGTACAAGGCCGTTGGTTCAATCCATGTTACTACAGAGGGAAAAAAAGATATAATAAATGCTATTACAGGTCTGGAGAGCATCTACTTCAGGTGTGTACAGTTCAGAAGACAGCATGAGAGAAGGTTGTTATGCTCTGCTTCTTGATCTGAGTGCTGGTTACACAAGTATGTTCAGCTTGTGACAATTTAGCGAGCTATATATATAGCTTGATAAAACTTTTGTTTTCTTTTTTGCAGTACTGGGGATTGAACTCAGGCCTCTGTTCTTTCAAGACAGGCACCGTACTGCTTGAGCTAAATCCCTAGCCTGATAAAGAAATTTTTTTTTTGAGACAGGGTCTCGCTTTGTAGTTCAGGCTGGCCTTGAGCTCACTATGTAGGCCACATAACACTCAAACTCACAGCAATCCTCCTGCCTCTGCCTCCCAAGTGCTGGGATTACAGGCATGAGCCACCACACCCGGCACTGTGGTATGTGGTACTGATTGCTGGTGGGTGTGAGTCACCACGTACTGGGTATTGTGGTATGTGGTTACTGGGGATCGAACTTGAGACGTTGCACTTGCAAGGCAGAGCCAGAGCCACTGAGCTAAATCCCCGGCCCAACAGATCTTTTTTCTTTTTTTTTTTTTTTTTTTTTTA